>JAPXFY010000650.1:17500-25000 GCA_030674185.1 Monoplex corrugatus | reverse complement strand
GCGCTTGCAAACCAACAAACTACGTATCGCCTTCAATTAGCCCAGATTTCACCATTTACAAGAATATTTCAAAACAAAACAAACAAACAAAAAAGAAAGAAAAAAAAGAAAAAGAAAGAAAAAAAAAGAAAAGAAATAAATAAAAAAGAAAACATGTATTTCCAGTAATTCTAAAGAGACGTTTGTTCAAGTTGTTTTTGTTTTTTTTTGGGTTTTTTAAGAAGGGTTCCCCTAGCAAGATCTAGCTGTAAGACAGATCCACTGAGGGGGAATGTTAACCCTCTGAATCCCGCACCCTATCCACCAACTGCAACAGTTTAACCCTTTGACTCCCTTACCCTATCTATCAGCTTCCTGCAGGATGCTGGTGGATGGGTTGAGGGAGCCAAAGGACTACGTTTTTTGCTTTGCTAGCATGGTTGACAATGCAGAATGCTGGTGGACAGGGTGCGGGAGTCAAAGGGTCAACCATTATTATCGTTGTTCTCTGTGTGCAACGAACGTTCTACAGTTATAAATGTAAACATAAAGACTGGTTTCCTACACACTAAACTGTTCAGGAGGAATTTGAAAAGTGTGAATGATATAGAAAAAGAAGAAAAACAAATGTCTTACTAATGAACTGGAACAACAACAGATTTCAGCCTGACTGTTCTTTTTTGTTTGTTTGTTTGTTTGTTTGTTTGTTTGTTTGTTTGTTTGTATTTTTTTGTTTGTTTATTTTTGGGTTTTTTGTTTTGTTTTTTTGTTTTTTGTAAAGCATGAATTGAAACTGAGTCTGTCACCTGCATACTTATGTTTATTCAAACCATCTGCTTGATTCTTTTGCCTTTACTAAAAGTGTGTATTGATCTGCTCTGACTCCTATCTGTGTGTGTGTGTGTGTGTGTGTGTGTGTGTGTGTATGTGTGTGTGTGTGTGTTGTGTGTGTGTGTGTGTGTGTGTGTGCGCGCGTGTGTGTGTGTGTGTTGTGTGTGTGTGTGTATGTATGTATGTATGTATGTATGTATGTGTGTGTGTTGTGTGTGTGTGTGTATGTGTGTGTGTGTGTATGTGTGTGTGTATGTATGTATGTATGTATGTGTGTGTGTGTGAGTGCGTGTGTGTGTGTGTGTGTGTGTGTGTGTTAGTGTGTGTATTTACATCTAACCCTCGCCTAAAGTGGGCCAAAAATATACAGTTTGTGAGATTTCAACAGAAAGACAGCATCATAACATCGCTAATAATGTCAATAGGTGTATCCAGGTAATATTATATATACTTCGATAGAAGATGTAATACTGTTTAGTGAAGGAAGGACGAAAAAGATAGACAGAGAGAGAGAGAGAGAGCGAGAAAGAGAGAGAGAGAGAGAGAGAGAGATTTCATTCTTATTTGCTTTTACAAGATTACACACACACACACACACACACACACACTCTCTCTCTCTCTCTCTTTCTCTCTCTCTCTCTCCACTGACACACACACACACACATATATATATATATACATACACACACACACACACACACACATATATATATATGGATGCGAGAGCTGGACCATGACAGCAGAGACCACCAAGAGAATCCAGACGTTTGAAACTAAATGCTTCAGGCGCTTGCTCGGGATCTCTTGGCAAGATCGGAAGACAAACGACTTTGTGTGGAGCCAAATAACAACACTCGCAGGCCCACAAGAACCCCTCCTGGCAACAGTCAAGAACAGGAAGCTGTCGTGGTTCGGGCATGTCACACGCCACAACTCACTGCCCAAAACGGTCCTCCAGGGTACACTGGGAGGCGGCAGACGAAGGGGACGACAAGCCAAATGCTGGATGGACAACATCAAAGAATGGACCAGGTTGGATGGCCCCACGCTGGTGCGACAGGCGGAGGACAGGACCGGTTGGCGACGGCTGGCTTCAAGAGTGTCTCTCATCTCTCCTCTACGCCCATCATGGGCAGGAGAATGATGATGATGATGATAGATGAAGCAGCATGTGAAGAAAAAGACAACAAGCCGACGTAAGACGTATATGCATGTATATACATACATACAAAGAGAGAGAGAGAGAAATAGATACATGTAGATAGATAGATAGATAGATAGATAGATAGATAGATAGATAGATAGATAGATACTGCCATTGACATTATTAAGGATGTTATGATGTTCTTTCTGTTGAAATCTCACAATCTCACAAACTCTGTAGTCCTGACCCATTTGGGGAAGGATTAGATGTAGACACACACACACACACACACACACACACACGCCAAGATGGCGGCTTTTTAACTGAACGACATCGGAGAGGAATCAACTGGGCTGAAAATGACCCGTTCGAAACGTACCCTCACCAAAGAGAAAACGAAGAACACCGCTACCAAAAAAGACAACACCAAAACAGAGTCACCGTCATCTTTCAACACCCCAGATGACGGCAATAATTCAAACAACGCCAGCTCCACTCAGACAGGTTTGCCGTCCACATGTCAGCCACCAGTTCTACAACCGTCAGTAACATCTTGTGGCTGTCACTGTCAAGAGGCGGTAAGGCAAATAGACATTCTTAAAAATACAATCTATCAGATGTCTATCCAAATCAGCAGCCTTTCAGACAAGCTTCAATCTGACAGAAAACTTCTGCATGAAAACAACAAAGCATTACAAGAGCTGCGCGAAATCAAAAAGTGCGCAATACTTACAACCTCCACAGCGTGCCAGACTGACTCCGCAGTCCACAGTGATTATACCACCACATCACCGATGGACAAATTTTCATCTTATGCGGAATGCGCCGCTCAACCAGCCAAAACAACATTTCGCACAAACACCGATTTTCGACAGAAAAATGTCAGGCACCAATCTGACGTCTCTACCAAAACTAAACGTGACGTCAAAACTGCTGTTCCAACACATCCTAGATCTAAGTCCAATGTTCTCCCAAGAGTCCTCATTATTCATGACTCTATTGTAAATAAAGTGGATGGAAAAAGATTAGGATCGTCCTACGGTTTCCAGGTGGCCACGAGGAAGATACATACCATCGACGAGTGTAACACCCCCTTCCCACTATGAGCGAAATGACGGAGTGATCGTGTTTTTGGGCCTAAAAATTCAAAGTTCTCGATGAATCCTGTAGCATTCCCACTACCAGACCCTTTCACTCCTAGCCAGCTTTGAGTGATTGTGCACGGTCAGATCACTCCGTGGTCGAGATTTGTGTTCAAACATGTTTAAACACAAGTGGCACCTACTGCATCCATTGTGTCCAATTTGCATACCGCGGGAAAATTTTCGGTTGCGTGCGAGCCTTGCCAGCCACAGTCTGAGGCGAGGCGAGGCGAGCGTGGCCCACAGGAAATGCTTGGGTCAGCTCCCCAAATAGATCACTCACACCGATCACCCAAATGCATTCCCACTATTTTGGAGTGAAAGGGCCCTTTGTCGCTTCACTCCTGAGTGCTCCACGATCACTCAGAACTTTCACGCACAACTTTCACTCCGACAGTGGGAACGCGGTTTAAGAGAGCTATTGAAAAATCTAAAGAAGAGCTGACACCTGAACCTGACTGCGTTGTTTTACACGTGGGGATAGCAGATCTGAAAACGAAGGAGCCAAAAGTATGTAGTACAAATCTAGACGACTGTGTAAAATCTGTTAACACCCAATTTCCAAAAGCCAAGATAGTGTTAAGTCAGGTTGCTCCTGTAAGAAACAAGCACCTAAACGTGAAAAGGGAGCTGCTTAATGTCCTAACCAAAGAGAGACTCCTCAACGCAGCAAATGTCAACTACATCAGCCACGATAACCTGCAAACAAGTCACTACACTCAAGTCAGCCAGGACGACGTACATCCGACCACCAGAGGGGCGAGCGTTCTGGCCAGAAATATAGGGAGGCATATCCATCAGCTTTTCTGGGAAAAACCGAGGAGGAGATCAACCCATCAACACCATCAATCAAGACCTGGCTTTCACCCTCAGTTTTTCTTCCCTCCCTGGTCATTTTAGATTCAGCCCAGATTCAGTTCCTCTCTGTTCAGTACTCAACTATATTGTTTTAATTCCTTATATAGCCTACTTATTTGCTTACTTATGATAAATTTTACTTGAACGTTAGATTAATTGATTATCTAATCATCTAAATGTGGGATACTACTCCAAGCTTATTCAACCGTTCATCATGAAAAAGTGTGTAGTCAGTGACATCAACATTGTTCAGTGGAACACACGTTCCATTGTTAGAAACATTTCCTATTTGAGTAACTACCTATCTTCTAGAAACATCCAAGTCTTGCTTCTACAATCGCTGAATACCACCAAAACCAATATACCTAAAATATCTGGGTTTTATTATCCACCAGTATATGACTCTATCAATGACGGTGGCCGAATACAAACAGCTATATATGTTCGTGAAGGACTGAACTACTGCGAAAGGTCATCGCCAGTACCAAAATCGTCCTCATCTATTTCTTCATGTGCAATCATTATAAAATGTTCATCATCATTAGTTTTGAATTTGGCCTCTGTCTATCTACCAAGAGGTCCCGATTCTGTGAATACTGAGTGGTTGAAACATTTTCATGACCAACGTGACAAGTGGATAGTTGGTGGTGATTTTAATGCACATGCCCCATTTTGGGACAAGGATTGTAAAAACATAACTAGCAACAGGTTGATTGAAAATATTATAGATTCCAATTTATACTTACTAAACAACGGACACGTTACCCGTGTCCCTGATATACCAACCCACAGACCCACAGCTATAGACCTTACCTTAATCTCACCATCGCTAGCACTAAATGCCACATGGCAAACAGAGGATGACTTGTTGGGATCAGATCACATCCCCATACTTCTTACCCTTAACCTCATCACTGAGTTTGATGCAATACCACAAGATAGTTTACCCAAGTTTAACTATAAATACGCAGATTGGGCCAGTTTTAAAGCTTTCCTACGAAATACAAGAACAGATCTATCTGAAACAACGACCTTAAACGATATGTACGCAGATTTCTGTAAGTCACTCTTAAGGGCTGCAAAAATTTCAATCCCAGAACTTAAAGCGTCAAAAACAGGAAAACATCATGGAAAAGTCTGGTGGAATAAAGATTGTGAAAAGGCAGTCAACGAAAAGAAAGAAAAATACAAACAATATATAGCTAATAGGTCACCTGAAAATCATACGGCAATGAAAAGTGCGAACATAAACTGTAACAGAGTCATAGAACAAGCTAAAGAACAATATTGGACATCTTTTTGTACATGTGAAGTAAGTGACCATAAAGATATGCAAAAGATTTGGGAAAAACTGAAAACAATGAAAAATGGGATCATGTTGCCATCAATTCCAGTAAAGCTAGAAAACAACCCTTTACCTAGCTCACAGGAGAAAGCAGAAGCTTTTGCAGACATGTTTGCTGAGGTCTGTCGAGTAGAAGGACTTCCTGCCTCTAGTAGAAATTATAGGGTACAGGAAGAAAAGACCGACGCATACAAGGATCATGTCCCAGATAATACGCACTACGTAAATGCACCAATCACGCTCCAAGAATTAAAAGATGCCATTAAATCAATTCCAAATAAAAAGACATCAGTAGGATTTGATGCAATTTCCAATGAGATGTTGAAAAATTTACCAGAAAATTTTTTAATCTTGCTACATAATATGTTTAAAAAATGCTGGAATAGCGGCAAACTGCCCGACTATTGGAAACAATCAATAGTGGTTCCTGTACTAAAAGCAGGTAAATGCAATATTGACTTGAAAAACTATAGGCCAATTGCATTAACATCACACGTATGTAAACTTATGGAGAAAATAATTTTAAAGAGATTGATGTACTACTGTGAAAAGAACAACATATTACCAGTGAATCAGGCAGGGTTTAGAAAAGGCAGGTCACCAGTGGAACTCCTAACAAAGCTAACCACTAATATCAAACAACAATTTGCCAGACGCCAATGTGTTTTAGCTACATTCTTTGATATAACTAAAGCATACGACCAAGTATGGCACTCCCGATTATTATTCAAATTGAAAAATATTGGGCTAACAGGTCACATTTTTGATTATGTCAAATGCTTCTTAGAAGACCGCGTAATTCAAACGAGGATCGAAATTTGTATTCTTCAAAACGATTTCTTCAAATGGGTATCCCTCAGGGATCCGTTATTGCTCCCCTTCTCTTCATGATATTATTGCATGACTTACCCAGTAAAATTTCTAAACATGTAACTTTAGCTCAATATGCTGATGATTTATGCATGTGGATGCAGGTCAATATGAAAAGAAAAACTCCTTTGCGCTGTCTTAATTATACGCGTAAATGTTATCAATTAGAACTCGATAAAATAGCACGATATATGGTAGAAAATGGACTACATCTATCCGTGGAAAAAACAAAGATAGTTTTGTTTAACAGTGGAGCTAACCCAGCAAATGTTCCCACGTTCAAACTGGGAGATACTCTTCTTCAGTATAATGAGTCGATTAAATTCTTAGGAGTTTTCCTTACAGCCAAATTATCTTGGAATCAGCATATTGAATACTTATTAACAAAAGCTCAAAAAAGTTTAAATTTCTTGAAAATAGTTCGCAAACAGATATGGGGACAAGATGCATCAACACTTGTTCATCTCTGTAAATCGCTTATTAGATCTAAATTAACCTATGCCCAAGAAATATTCTTCAGCGCACCAAAACGCTTACTCACAAAACTGCAGAGCATAGATTGTAAAGGTTTCAAACTTGCGCTGGGTCTTCCAATGCATGCCTGTTGCCATCGTACATACAATGCAATCAAATTGTTGCCACTTGATGAACAAAGGAAAGTCGCTTCTACTAAATTTCTGTTAAGAAACACTACCATAGAAAACAGCATCAAAACAGAGACAAAAGTAAGATCAGACACCGACTTTCCAAAAAGAGCTAAATCAATATCCTCACAGGTCACGCTTGCAACATTTACAGCTGATGTTATGAAAGGCTCTGGAATTGATTTAGACACAGGTCCTGTAACTTTAAGACCTTCGTTTTCACCAGTACCCAGTTGGGAACTTCAAAGAGCACGATTTGACATACACCACACTGACTTAAAAAAAGAAGATAATATCAATTTACTGGCATGTCACGTTAAATGTCATATAGAAGACTTTTATTCCGATCACTTGAAAGTTTACACTGATGGTTCAATAATTGAAAGACAAGCAGGTTCAGCGTTTTTAATACCTGCTCTCAAAATTGAGAAATCTTTCTATATAGGACTTTATAAATCTATCTTTACTGCAGAACTCTTTGCAATCTTAATGGCTTTGAATTGTATGATAAATCTTCCTAGGACAATTCCCCAGATACTTTTTTGCGTTGATTCAAAATCTGTACTTCAAGCTCTTGAATTATCAAAATTACAAACAAGATCTGAAATGATATTGGAAATTACTCACTTGATTAATAGTTTATCCTTAAGAGGCACTGATATTACTTTCTGCTGGATACCATCTCAT
>JAPXFY010000650.1:10000-12500 GCA_030674185.1 Monoplex corrugatus | reverse complement strand
CTCACTAAATATCAAATTCCTAACATGAATATATGTGTAGTTATAAATGTCACAGTATGTACTATATTTTTTTCATTTTCGCGAGAACATTTTTTAATTAATTAATTTTTGTCAACTTTTCATAACTCACAGACCCCAACAAAGATATTCAATCCAAAGAATACTGTCTGATGTATCTTCTTGCCAAATATCATGGTGATTGGTTAATTAGAACTGAAATACTGAACATCACAATCTTGGTACCCAAATCTGGGTAGGTCTGCCCCCTTAATTAATTAAGCAAAGCGCGGTTTTCTTCTGCAATGTTTTAGAAAAGAAAAGAACAGAAAAAGTTATGTCACGTGGAGTCGGAGTCGGTTCCCACGAGCAGCCTGTAGCAAATCGTCTGTCCGCAGACTTTGCACTAAGCACGTTCAAGCAAGATAGAGTAAGGGTAAGGGTCACATTGTGTACCTAGTTTTATTGGCAAAATCATGGCTGTTGTTTGTTTTATTACTCACTGGATATGAAAAATGGTCCAGTTTTTCCACTTGGGATCCCCCCCCCCTTCTCTCTCTCTCTCTCTGTGTGCCTATCCCCCCCCTCTCTCTCTTCCCCCTCTCTCTCTTTCTCCCTCTCTGTCTCTCTCTCTTTCTCTCCCTCTCTCTCCTCCTTTCTCTCTCTCTCTTTTCTCTCTTTTCTCTTCCTTCTCTCTCTTTCTATCCCCTTTCTCCCCCTCTCTCTCTCATTCTTTCTCTTTTTTCTTTCATTTTCTCTCTCTCTCTCTCTCTCTCTCTCTCTTACACAAATTCTCACTCCAAGAAAAGAACAGAAAAAGTTATGTCACGTGGAGTCGGAGTCGGTTCCCCCGAGCTTTCTATAGCAAATCGTCTGTCGGCAGAATTTGCACTTAATTTAACAGGTTCAGGCAAGACAGAGTGGTAAGGTCACATTGTGTACCGTACCTAGTTTTATTGGCAAAATCATGGCTGTTGTTTATTTATTACTCAGTGGTTGTGAAAGATGGTCTAGTTTTTCGCGTGGGATCCCCCCCCCCCTCTCTCTCTCTTCCCCCTCTCTCTCTTTCTATCTCTCTCTTTCTCCCTCTCTGTCTGTCTCTCTCTCTCTTTCTCTCCCCCCTCTCTCTCTCTCTTTCTCTCCCTCTCTCTCTCTTCCTTTCTCTCTCTCTTTTCTCTCTTTTCTCTTCCTTCTGTGTCTTTCTATCCCTTTTCTCCCTCTCTCTCTCGCATTCTTTCTTTTTTTTTCTTTCTTTCTCCTCTCTTTCTCTCACTTACTCTCTTTCACACATTCACACACACACACAACACACACACACACACACACACACACACACTCTCTCTCTCTCTCTCTCTCTCTCTTTCTTTCTTTCTTTCTTTAATGCTGAGGACAGTGAAGATCAAAATGAAAATTTGATAGAAACAAACGGAGAAGAATACTTAGAAGAACCTATATTTAATGACCCTATTAACATGAGGGAAGTTATGGATGGGGTAAGGCGTTTGAAATTAGGCAAAAGTGCCGGTAGTGATAATTTAATCAATGAAATGCTAAAAGAGGCAAATACAGCTGTACTCAATTTCTTGCTTGATCTGTTTAATGTATTATTTGAGAAGGGATATTTCCCAATAGCATGGTCTAAATCGATTATAGTACCAGTACATGAAATGAGAGATAAGAATAATCCAGACAATTACAGAGGAGTAGCACTCACAAGTATTGTAGGAAAGGTTTATACACACATATTGAATAAAAGACTAACTAACTAAATGGGCAGAAAGGGAAAAAATTATTATTGAAGAGCAAGCTGGATTTAGAACAGGGTATAGTACTGTGGACCACATATTTACATTATATGCATTAGTACAGAAATACTTGAATAGAAATTCTAAATTATACATAGCATTCATTGACTTCAGAAAAGCGTTCGACTCTGTAAACAGGAATGCATTGTGGAATGTATTGCGAAAGTGTGGCGTGAATGGAAAACTGTATAGAGCGGTGAGAGGAATTTATGATACAGTATTAGCTTATGTGAGAGATAAATGTTTGTGTACAGAGTTTTTCAACTGTCCAAGAGGAGTGAAACAAGGATGTTTATTAAGTCCTCTGTTGTTTTCCTTTTTCATAAATGAATTAGCTATTGAATTATCCAAAAATGGACGGCATGGTGTACAGATTATCCCAGGATCTATTGAAGTTTTTTTTATGTTATTTGCGGATGATGTAGTACTCATCTCAGATACAGCTGTCGGACTACAAAATCAGTTAAACATTCTAAAACAAGAAGCAGACAAATTATCTTTGAGTGTTAATCTTGATAAAACTAATATACTTGTTTTTCGTAAGGGTGGGCACCTTTCAAAAAATGAAAATTGGCAATATGGGGATTGTCAGTTCAAAGAGATCAATTCGTTTAAATATTTTTACTACGAAATTAAGCCTAACAGCAGCCTGGACGGAAATGTGTACGAAAGCAAAAAGGGCGTAATTGAAATATTGA
>JAPXFY010000650.1:0-5000 GCA_030674185.1 Monoplex corrugatus | reverse complement strand
AAACTTTGTACCTCTCTTTCTACCTACAAAAACAGATGAAAACTTTATATGTCTATTTCTTCCTGCAAAACAGGTGAAAACTTTTTTGTCTATTGCTGCAAAAACAGGCGAAAATGTTATGTCTCTTTCTTCCTGCAAAAACAGGTGAAAACGTTACATGTGTACTTCCTCCTACAAAAACAGGTGAAAACGTTACATGTGTACTTCCTCCTACAAAAACAGGTGAAAACGTTACATGTCTATTTCTTCCTGCAAAACAGGTGAAAACTTTTTTTGTCTATTGCTGCAAAAACAGGCGAAAATGTTATGTCTCTTTCTTCCTGCAAAAACAGGTGAAAACGTTACATGTGTACTTCCTCCTACAAAAACAGGTGAAAACGTTACATGTGTACTTCCTTCTACAAAAACAGTGAAAACGTTACATGTGTACTTCCTCCTACAAAAACAGGTGAAAACGTTACATGTGTACTTCCTTCTACAAAAACAGGTGAAAACGTTACATGTGTACTTCCTCCTACAAAAACAGGTGAAAACGTTACATGTGTACTTCCTTCTACAAAAACAGGTGAAAACATTACATGTGTACTTCCTCCTACAAAAACAGGTGAAAACGTTACATGTGTACTTCCTTCTACAAAAACAGGTGAAAACTTTATATGTCTATTTCTACATATAAATGTGCGTGCGTGTGTGTGTGTGTGTGTGTGTGTGTGTGTGTGTGTGTGTGTGTGTGTGTGTGTGTGTGTGTGTGTGTGTGTGTGTGTGTGTGTGTGTGCGTAAACGCGTACGCGCGTGTGTATGTATGATAATCAGTATATTATTATTATTCAATTTCCTTTTTAAGAATATTGAATGAAAAGAGAGAACAATTTACTAATTAGTCCAAACGAAAACTGGGTTCCAGGTAAAAGAAAAAAATTATGAAAGGAAGAGGTCATTTTTCAAAACGAGTCACTGAATACAAAGTTGCCAAGTGTACTGATTAAGTGTCAAGCCGCTCTTTTCTGTACTGTGGCAATTGTTGTAGATTTTCTATTTCACAAAGGAATCAGATTAGGAAGACAAGCAACATTTACAGGACATTCTTATAAGGCAAGAGAAATTAGAGCACCTAGTCGCAACAGGAAAGCTGGAGGGGAAAAAGAGCACAGGAGACTCAGGGAGAAAAGACTGGACGGGTTTGCAGAGTGGACGAAACAGACAAGAGTGTGAGATGTACTTTGCAGCGACAAGGGATAAATTCGTATGGAAGGCCATGCTCGCCAACACCAAGCAGCAGCGCACGTAGTAATGATGACGATGATAGGACTTTGAAATGTCGGATTTCGTTCAAAAAGAAATCTTTTGTGTGGGCACAGGGTCAGTATAAGGAGTAAACAAAATATTCAATGCTTAAACCTTCCATTTCTTTTTTAACAGGGTGGTTCTTTACTCGTGACAAACAGTGACGTCTGTCTGTCTGTCTGTCTGTCTGTCTGTCTGCCTGTCTGTCTGTCTGTCTCTCTCTGTATTGTTTGTCTGTCTGTCTGTCTGCCTTGTATAGTCTTGTCTTGTTTTGCCTTGCCTTGCCTCGCCTTATCGTGTCTTCTCTGCCTGCCTGCCTGCCTGCTTGTCTGTCTGTCTTTCAGTATTATATGCATTGTATGTATTGTGTCCATATGTCGTATGTATGTATGTATGTATGTATGTATGTATGTATGTATGCATGTATGTATGTATGTATGTATGATGTATGTATGTATGTTTGCATTCATGCATGCATGATGCATGCATGTGTGTATGTATGTATGTATGTATGTATGTATGTATGTATGTATGTACGTATGTACGTATATATGTATGTATACATTTTTTCTCAAGGAAATGACTGCTTGAAGCTAAGCAACCAACCTCAGACAGACAAGTTAGTGTGTGTGATGACGTCAGTATCACGTGGTCACATCTACCCCAGAGGGAATTATGGGATAGTCAAACGATCCCAGGCCTTTCGAATGAGCAGGAGCGTGACAATACCTGCTGGACATGTTGTTATGATCAGTCTGCATAGAATGCAGAACAACAATCCGGCATTGTTTATCCGCGTGTACATACATGACCAACATGGGTTCAAAAGCCTTGTGGGATGGGAAGAAAACTTAGACACAGCTTACGTCTACCACACAGCAAGACTCGCTGTCCAGTATGGTAACTTTGGTTGTATGAATTCGCGCTGTTTTAAACTGTTCTTTTCCTTTCACATTGAGAATCAGTCACCGCGAAAGTTACCCAGCGGTTTGTTCAACTGCTCCGTCGATCACTATCCCAGCTTTCGGCACCACCTGGACTGTAACCTGAAGTCAGACTGTGAAGACGAAGAGGATGAAACAGAACACTGTCCCTTCAGCAGTTCTGGTTGTCAGGGTTTGGTGGCTTTATGTAATCGTTGCTACAAATTTGTCAGCAGTGAAACTTTGTTAAAGTTTGACAGCGATGTAAGCGGTGGGCACACCCGAGCCAAACGATATTGCCAGTCTGTTGGGGCAACAATGGGGATGCCCAAGTGTCATTATGACTGGCAAGCAGCGATTCAACAGTTCCATAAACCATACGCATACGTATGGCCTTACGTGTGGGTTGGTTTTACTGTCGGCGATATGTCCCTACCGTCTATGTACAGAAAGAATATTGTCAGTGAAGACAGGACTGTTCTCTATCACTCCATTCAGTTTGCAGAAAGGGATGCAGCAGAGACAGGGGAGAGACAATGTGTTCTAACCTTTGGCACTGATTTTCTCAAGTTTGACTGCCAAAATACGAATCGTAAAATGTACGCAGTTTGCGAGTTTGAGAAACGCACGTCTGAAAATAGCTCATCTCATTGGCAGTCAGTGTCACTGTCAAGAGTAACCCTTTCCATGTCCACGAAACAACAATCTCTGATGACGTGTCCTGATGGTCACGTGACACATACTGTGTGGTTCACACCAGTATGACGTGTGTGGTGGTCAAGGTCACACATCTTCTTGTGCTTTTTCTGATCACACGTCACACACACATGGTAGGTTTGAATCAACAGCTGATCGTGTCACGTTTGTCCCTTTATTCACTTGTGATGATGACGTCACAATGTTGTCATTCACTCTAGTATGTAATTTTGCACAAGACTGTCAGGATAAGAGTGATGAGTCTTTCTGTAAACATCCTCCTTGTGCCAACATGTTTACCTGTAAGAACGGTCAGTGTGTGTCCTATGATGTTGTCTGTGACCAAGTGTTCCATTGTCAGGACGAATCAGATGAGCTGAAGTGTGCTGGAAGAAGACACAAAAACATAGATTGGGAACTGTACTTTTCATCTCCTGCTGTCGTCCAGTTTGATGGTATCAATTATTTCATGTCAACCCCAATGAAGCTGAATGAGTCCTGTCCTGACAGCCACTACCGTTGTCCTGGTAAGTTTAATGACTGCCTGCCTGTCTACACACGCTGCAATGGAATGTACGACTGTATGGACCATGAGGACGAAAGGGATGTAATGAACTGGCCTGTCCAGGGTTCTTTCGATGCAGAACGTCTGTGACATGTCTACATGGTGATCACCTGTGTGATGGCTGGCCTCACTGCCCAATGTATGATGATGAACTGTCGTGTGACGTGACCTGTCCTGTGGGTTGTCTGTGTCAAGGTCATATATTTCTCTGCCATCAGCCTTTCTCTGCTCACCTCTTCCCACAGCTTCGTTCTTTGGATGCCACAGGTACAGGAATGAGTCTGTCTGATGTCAGTCATCATACCTATCTTATTCGTTTAATCCTTGCCCAGTGTTATTTGACTGTCTTGTCCCGCATGAACTTGCTAAACTTGCGTTTTCTTGATCTGACTGGCAACAAACTACGACATATCAATATGACATATTTTATTGGTTTAGACAATCTACAAACATTGTCCATCTCTAACAATTCTATCACCTCACTCTACTCCGATCCCTCGTCTGATATTCAACAAACTGCATTCACAGCGATAGATCTGTCACACACCACACTGACAGTGTTTGACACCAAAGTCATGTCCAAGTTTTCACGTTTGCAGAAACTGAATTTAACGTGTACCACTATTAATACTGTCAGCGCCGGGGGGTTTCAGTTCACACCAAAGTTGTCTGCAGTGTTTATGGAAGGTATTCCTGTGAAAACCTTTCCACCTGACATATTCAAAGATCTTATCCATCTTCGTGTCGTATCGACACTGAATTATAAATTGTGTTGTCATGAAATACTGCCACGTTTTTTTGATGACAGACACTGCCATGCCCCACAAAACGAAATGTCATCATGTGAAGATTTACTTCAATCAGAAATGTATCGAGGGTTTCTCTGGCTGATCTGCTGTCTGTCAGTGACTGGTAACATCTTCTGTTTTACTGTACGTTTGTGTGCACAGAAAACAAATTCTTCAAGTGGCTTCAGTGTGTTCGTCACCAACCTGACCATGGCTGACTTTTTGATGGGTGTCTACATTGCTATCATTGGTGTGGCTGATGAACTGTTCCGTGGCAACTATCTTTATTATGATGACATATGGACAAGCAGTGTCGCCTGCAAGGTGGCTGGTTTTCTGTCTCTGCTGTCCAGTGAAGTGTCAGCTCTGACCATCTGGCTCATCACACTGGATCGTTTCATTGTCCTCCACTTTCCATTCAGCACTTTGCGATTTGAGCGAATATCAGCAGCAGTGGCTTGTCTGTTGACTTGGTTGGTTGGTTGGCTTGTTGCCTTGTTGCCTTTACTTCCAGTGACATCACACTGGGAGTTCTACAGTCAGACAGGTATATGTATTCCACTCCCAGTGACTCACAAAACTTTCAAAGGATGGATTTACTGTTTTGCTGTTTTGATTGTCTTCAATTTTATTTTGTTTGTGCTGATCTCAGCTGGTCAAGCTTTAATCTACTGGTCAATAAAGAAGAATGCACTAACAACCAACACGACCAAAACATCACGAGACATGACCATAGCACAGCGG
>JAPXFY010006502.1:0-12559 GCA_030674185.1 Monoplex corrugatus | reverse complement strand
ATTCCATATGCGCTCGCTCTAATCTGCTGGCAGCTATCCAGCAGACTTTCTGAGCCTGCGCAAAACCCTATGCGCTGGTAAGGTTTTGAAATGGGAAAAATTGGGGGAGGGTGGGGGGGAAGGAAAGGACATTGAAAAACAACGCTGACAGCACCAGAACGATGGAAACAGTCAGATGGGCAGCAAACAAGCCAGTGTTTAATACTGCAGGCGAGGATCAGATCTTGAAGTCACGGCTCTATCAAAAGAACCATGCAGCCCATGGACAATTGTGGTCTGTCTGAGGATCGAACCTTCAACCCATGCTTTACCAGCATGGTGGTCTAACAACTAAGGCACACAAGGTGTAGTACCTTTGATTCTGTACACAACATTTTTTTAGGGATCGTCACAATCAGGGAGGTTATCTTTGTGCTCACCTTTTTTTTTTTTTTTGGTTCCATTTTCTACGCCACCTTACCGGCCACAGAAACTGGCACACTTTTTATAATGCAATGATGGTGATGTCGATGACGATGATAATCACGATGCTATGGAATTCCATCTAGGATTGAGACTGCGTGACACGGCTGTACTATACGCGTACTATCATAACTTATCCTGGCGTTAACAAGGCCCGAGAGATACAGATACCTGCGGTGCTGGTCAGAAGATTTGAGCAACACCCTCAATGACGCTTCTGCGAAGTGGATGAGACTCGACTGTGTGGTCTCAGTCTTCTTAACGAGTCCATAGCACGCCCAACTCTGGACTGGAGACGGTTAGAGGCGAAAAATCCCACAGTGATTTTAGAAGGGACTGATGGGGATTCGAACCCACAACCTTCCAATCGGTAGTCCGTTGCGCTAACCACTACACCACGGCAACTGGTTCTATATACAACATACTATTATCTTCAACATACATGTGGCCATTGAAAATCAGTTCTTAAATCAATGATATAAACTGATAAATAAAAAGAAGCAGAAGAAAATTTCTTAGATTATTAAGTTAAGGGAATATAGCACAAAAACACGATAAGTAAAGACTCTCTTCAACTACTGCAATCTGATTACTGAATGTTTTCATACGCCAAACCTTAAACCACTTTAGTACACAGGGATATTAGCATTAGTTCCCTAAGGACCTGTCTTACAGCAAGTCTTTGCTACACTACACATACAACATAAGCATAAAGATATAAAACTGAAATGAAATCCTTAAAAGTAAGCAGGCAAAATAAAAATGAATTGTAAAAACCTAAATTACATAAATAGAAAAAAAACGACTCATGGAATGGGAGCGAATTTCCTGAAAGTGGGGATACTATATTTTATATTGAAAGAGCCCCCGGCATCCCCAGGGGAGAAAACGAAACAAGTAAGTAAATCAGAAAGGAACAAATACTAACACAAAATGTTGATACAAGGTGCCAGGGGATGTTTGTGTACAGCACTGTATGATTACATACGAGACGTAATGACGTTACGCAGAAAGCGGCGCGCGTGTGTGAACGAGGAGTGATGACGTATTGTTGAAAGTGGCCAGTGGTGTGCACGAAATGTGGTGACGTCACACTGCAACTATCGCATGGTAAGCACAAGACATGACGACGGCATGGTGCGAGTGGGGTGTGTTGTACACTAGGTGTAATGACGTCATACAGCAGGTGGGGGTGTTTACATTAGATGTGATGACGTCATACAGTGAGTAGGGGTTGTACACTAGATTGATGACGTCATACTGCAATTTTGGGGTGTTATACACTGGATGTGATGACGTCATACAGCCAGTGGTGTACACTAGATGTGATGACGTCATACAGCGAGTGGGCATGTTGTGCATTAGATGTGATGATGTAAACAGCCAGTGGGGATGTTTTATAATAGACGTAATGACGTCATACTGCCAGTGGGGTGGGTGGGGTTTCAGTAGATGTCAGACTAGACTGCAAGAGTTACGTGATGTGCACAAGCTGTGATGATGTCATGTTGCTTGTGGCGCGTGAGGTGCGCAAGATGAAGCAACGTCATGCTTTGTGTCAGGATGTCAATCTTCTGTTGCCAGATGGTTGGAGGTTATCGTCGTATGAACGCCAACAGTGTTCCAGTTGGTTGGAGTTTAAATCCTTACACTCCCACACCCAATTCACCACCTTTCCTGTAAGGAGTTGAACAGGGTGAGGGAGTGAAAGGGTTAATTAATCAGTGAAAAAGGTTAACGCCACTTGAATGGAGAAAGGTCGTATGCTGAGATTTTATCAAACCACCTGACGGGAGATTGTGTATTCGTTTATGTATTCATAAGTATTAATCTCTATTTTGTTCTGTTTTGTCATTATAATGGTTTTAACGTGTAAAATTCTGCTGCTTTTCTTTAGAAGAACAAGTCGCCACAGCAGAGCGCCATCCGTTTAATTTCTTTTTTCTTAAGGCGTGAATTTACTGCTTACTATAATGAAGCGAATTTTCCCACAGGATTTTGCCAGGGACAACTCGTTTGTCGCTGTGGGATCTTTAACTTGCGCTGAAGTGGCTTATCGAGGGGTGACGACCACCTTGTAGGGAACAGGGGTGTTGGAAAGGATGCCAATGGCTCTCTGGACGGGATTGTAATGTTGGCCCGGGGGTAGTGAGATGGTGAAGCGCTGAAGGAGACAAGCCAGGATGAGCACGAGCTCTGGTCTGGCCACACTCTCCCCAAGACAGACACGCCGGCCTGCCGAGAATGGGAGCCACCCGTCTGGTTTGGGGGTCTTGACCTGGCCTGAAAACATGTTAGTAGATGCATGTAGGTATGCGCAAGCATGTGAACATATACGCATATATGCACGCTCATAATCGCTTGCACACACGAGCGCGCGCGCGCGCGCACACACACACACACACACACACACGCACGCACACATGGGACCATCTCCTTCCCCCCATCCCAACACACATGTACATACACATGACCATTGTCGTCACCACCACCACCACCATCATCATCATCATCATCATCATCATCATCAACATCATGACCAGTGTGATCCTTGGAGGGACTGATGGACACAGCAGCAGACATCAACAGATCCACCATCTGTCTGGGGGGGTACAGCAACAAACAGTTCAGACATACTGAAGTTGGTCCAGTCTTTGATATTTACCACCCAGCTCTTCCTCTGTGAAATACAGCAACAAACAGTTCAGACATACTGAGATTGGTCCAGTCTTTGAAGTAAGAACATTCAGTATCTGTACAATGAAAAACAAATCGACTGCCATGTCATTTTGATAGTTAAGTTGTAAAGCCATTTTCAGTCTGATGTTTCTGAGCATTTTTGTTGTTGTACTTATGTGTCTGAGCATTTTTGTTGTGTTAGTATGTACTGATGTTTCTAGGTATTTTTGTAGTGTAGGTATGTACTGATGTTTCTAGGTATTTTTGTTGTGTTGGTATGTACTGATGTTTCTAGGTATTTTTGTTGTGTAGGTATGTACTGATGTTTCTAGGCTTTTTGTTGTGTAGGTATGTACCGATGTTTCTAGGCTTTTTTGTTGTGTTGGTATGTACTGAAGTTTCTAGGTATTTTTGTTGTGTAGTTGTGTACTGATGTTTCTAGGCTTTTTTGTTGTGTTGGTATGTACTGATGTTTCTAGGTTTTTTGTTGTGTAGGTATGTACTGATGTTTCTAGGTTTTTTGTTGTGTAGGTATGTACTGATGTTTCTAGGTATTTTTGTTGTGTAGTGTGTACTGATGTTTCTAGGTATTTTTGTTGTGTAGGTATGTACTGATGTTTCTAGGTATTTTTGTTGTGTTGGTATGTACTGATGTTTCTAGGCTTTTTTGTTGTGTTGGTATGTACTGATGTTTCTAGGTATTTTGTTGTGTTGGTTGTACTGATGTTTCTAGGTTTTTTGTTGTGTTGGTATGTACTGATGTTTCTAGGTATTTTTGTTGTGTTGGTATGTACTGATGTTTCTAGGCTTTTTTGTTGTGTTGGTATGTACTGATGTTTCTAGGTTTTTTGTTGTGTTGGTATGTACTGATGTTTCTAGGTATTTTTGTTGTGTTGGTATGTACTGATGTTTCTAGGTATTTTTGTTGTGTTGGTATGTACTGATGTTTTCTAGGCTTTTTTGTTGTGTTGGTATGTACTGATGTTTCTAGGCTTTTTTGTTGTGTTGGTATGTACTGATGTTTCTAGGTATTTTTGTTGTGTGGTGTGTACTGATGTTTCTAGGCATTTTTGTTGTGTAGGTATGTACTGATGTTTCTAGGCTTTTTTGTTGTGTTGGTATGTACTGATGTTTCTAGGTATTTTTGTTGTGTAGGTGTGTACTGATGTTTCTAGGTATTTTTGTTGTGTTGGTTGTACTGATGTTTCTAGGTATTTTTGTTGTGTTGGTATGTACTGATGTTTCTAGGCTTTTTTGTTGTGTTGGTATGTTAACTGATGTTTCTAGGCTTTTTTGTTGTGTTGGTATGTACTGATGTTTCTAGGTATTTTTGTTGTGTTGGTATGTACTGATGTTTCTAGGTATTTTTGTTGTGTTGGTATGTACTGATGTTTCTAGGTATTTTTGTTGTGTTGGTATGTACTGATGTCTAATAGTAAGTGGATCTCGAGTTCAGGACTTTGTTGTGTTGGTATGCTACAGATGTTTAAGGAATTTGTGTGCTGTAATACTGATGTTTCTAGGGTTTTTTTGTGATTGTTGTCTATGCTTTCTAGCATTTTTTGTTTGTATGTCCCTGATGTTTCTAGGTTTGTTGTGTAGGTATGTACTGATGTTTCTATGTTATTTTTTGTTGTGTTGGTATGTACTGCTGTTTCTAGGATTTTTGTTGTGTTAGTGTTGCACTGATGTTTCTAGGTATTTTTGTTGTGTTGGTATGTACTGATGTTTCTAGGTATTTTGTTTGTGTTGGTATGTACTGATGTTTCTAGGCATTTTTTGTTGTTTGTTAGTTTGTACTGATGTTTGTTAGGTACATTTTTGTTTTGTTGTTGGTATGTACTGATGTTTCTAGGTATTTTGTTGTGTTGGTATGTACTGATGTTTCTAGTATTTTTGTTGTGTTGGTATGTACTGATGTTTCTAGTATTTTTGTTGTGTTGGTAATGTACTGATGTTTCTAGGTATTTTTGTTGTGTTGGTATGTACTGATGTTTTCTACGAGTATTTTTGTTGTGTAGGTATGTACTGATGTTTCTAGGTATTTTTTGTTGTGTAGATGTGTTCTATGTATTTTGTGTGTGGTTGACATTTCTAGGCATTTTTGTTGTGTAGGTATGTACTGATGTTTCTAGGCATTTTTGTTGTGTTGGTATGTACTGATGTTTTCTAGGCATTTTTGTTGTGTTGGTATGTACTGATGTTTCTAGGCATTTTTGTTGTGTTGGTATGTACTGATGTTTCTAGGTCATTTTTGTTGTGTTGGTATGTACTGATGTTTCTAGGCTTTTTGTTGTGTTAGGTATGTACTGATGTTTCTAGGCTTTTTTGTTGTGTTGGTATGTACTGATGTTTCTAGGCATTTTTGTTGTGTTGGTATGTACTGATGTTTCTAGGTATTTTTGTTGTGTTGGTATGTACTGATGTTTCTAGGTATTTTTGTTGTGTTGGTATGTACTGATGTTTCTAGGTATTTTTGTTGTGTTGGTATGTACTGATGTTTCTAGGTATTTTTGTTGTGTTGGTATGTACTGATGTTTCCTAGTATTTTTGTTGTGTGTTGGTATGTACTGACTGTTTCTAGGATTTTTTGTTGTGTTAGTATGTACTGATGTTTCTAGGATTTTTGTTGTGTTGGTATGTACTGATGTTTCTAGGTATTTTTGTTGTGTATGTACTGATGTTTCAGGCATTTTTGTGTTGTGTTGTAGTATATGTACTGATGTTTCTAGGTATTTTGTTGTGTTGGTATGTACTGATGTTTCTAGGTATTTTTGTTTGTGTTGGTATGTACTGATGTTTCTAGGTATTTTTGTGTGTGTGGATGTACTGATGTCTTCTAGGTATTTTTGTAGTGTTGGTATGTACTGATGTTTCAAGGCTTTTTTGTTGTGTAGGTATTGTACTGCATGTTTTAGGCATTTTTGTTGTGTTGGTGTGTTACTGATGTTTCTAGGTATTTTTGTTGTGTAGGTATGTACTGATGTTTCTAGGTATTTTTGTTGTGTAGGTATGTACTGATGTTTCTAGGCATTTTTGTTGTGTAGGTATGTACTGATGTTTCTAGGCATTTTTGTTGTGTTGGTATGTACTGATGTTTCTAGGCATTTTTGTTGTGTTGGTATGTACTGATGTTTCTAGGCATTTTTGTTGCGTTGGTGTGTACTGATGTTTCTAGGCATTTTTGTTGTGTTGGTATGTACTGATGTTTCTAGGCTTTTTTGTTGTGTAGGTATGTACTGATGTTTCTAGGCTTTTTTGTTGTGTTGGTATGTACTGATGTTTCTAGGCATTTTTGTTGTGTTGGTATGTACTGATGTTTCTAGGTATTTTTGTTGTGTTGGTATGTACTGATGTTTCTAGGTATTTTTGTTGTGTTGGTATGTACTGATGCTAATAGACAACAGCAGAAGGGCATCCAGGAGTCATGACCTGGATGTGGCCCGGCCCCCCGAGAGTGTAAGGAATTCAGGGCCGAAACACTTGTCTAAAGGGGGTTACTTCTCTGAAGACCTTCTGTTGTCTAGCTCTCCCTAGAGTTTTTTTCTACCTAGGTATTTTTGTTGTGTTGGTATGTACTGATGTTTCTATGTATTTTTGTTGTGTTGGTATGTACTGCTGTTTCTAGGTATTTTTGTTGTGTTAGTGTGCACTGATGTTTCTAGGTATTTTTGTTGTGTTGGTATGTACTGATGTTTCTAGGTATTTTGTAGTGTTGGTATCAGGTCAGACAAATAGGTCTGCTACTGGCAAGCTGTAGCCCAGTACTACCTGTCACAGCAGGAGACTTGGAGAGGGGATTGGCGCCACCAAGGATTAACCTAAGCCCACAGAAAAGATATGAGAGACACTATAGCCAACAACATACCGGATCGGTCGGGGCCCGGGTTACAAACGACCGCGCTTACCACTGACAAGCACCAGGGTGGAAGTGAAAAGTCAGCTACTGGGGCAAAGACATCATTCAAACTGCCAACGGAAAAAGCTACCATTGGAACCTGGAATGTCCGTACACTCCATCAGTGTGGCAAAGTAAAAGAACTAGAACACGAGCTGAGACGCTACCAATGGGACATTGTGGGTATATCAGAAGTAAGATGGACAGGCTTCGGAGAAGCAATCACAGAGGAAGGACACAAGATGTGGTACAGTGGCGAAGAGTCACTACATGAAAATGGCGTAGCTTTCATCGTACGCAAAGAAGTCATTGGATGCATCATGAGCTGCACGCCTGTCAACAGCAGAATCATCAGCATTCGGGTGTCAGCCAAACCAAAGAACATCACCATCATACAAGTGTATGCTCCAACTACCAGCCACGAAGACCAGGTGGTTGAAGAATTCTATGAGAAAATAGAAGACACCATCGGAAAAGCCCCCAGGAAAGACATCATCATAGTTCAGGGGGACTTCAACGCCAAAGTCGGCCCAGATGCCTACAAAAACTGGGCTGGAACAGTGGGTCAATTTGGCACAGGGGAAACTAATGACAGGGGACTTCGCCTTCTGGAGTTTGCCTGCACCCAACGGCTCACCATTGCCAACACCCTCTACCCCCACAAACTGTCAAGAAGAACAACCTGGCATGCGCCGAACGGAAAGACTCACAACCAGATCGACTTTGTCCTCACACCGCGGCGCTTCAAATCAAGCATTAATAAAGCAAAGACGAGGACATACCCTGGAGCTGATATAGGCAGCGACCACGACCTCGTGCTGCTCACAATGAAGATCAAATTGAAAAAGAAGTACCAAGCTGCGCAGCCACGCATCAAGTTTGACCTGGAAAAGCTAAAAGATCCAGAGATAGAAGAGGCATTCCAGGCACAGCTCGGGGGGCGGTTCGCGGCACTCAACTTCCTGGACAGCGACATCAACGACCTCACAAACAACTTTGGTGAGGCAGTCCGCGAAACAGCAGAGGATGTACTGGGGCGACAGAGGAAGAAACACCAAGCATGGATCTCAAATGACATCCTTGACCTCTGCGACAACAGAAGATCACTGAAGAAGACGAAAAACTCCAGCCCTGAAGAAGCCGCACAGTATCGTAAAACCAACAACCTTGTAAAGAAGAAAATGATTGAAGCCAAAGAACAATGGATCAACAACCAGTGTGAGAACATCGAGAAAGGCATGAAAAAAGGAAACAGCAAACATGCCTTCACCACACTGAAAAACCTTACCAAGACGCAGCAAAACAGATCGTCAGTCATCGAGGATACCTCAGGCGAGCTGCTGACAGAAAGCTCCGCTGTTCTGAACAGATGGACGCAGTACTGCCAAGAACTATACAACTTCCCAATACAGCCAGATGACAGTTTGTTTCAGGGGGACTCAGCACCATTGAGGGAATCCTCACCGCTACCAGTGATGAGAGAAGAAGTGGAAGAAGCCATCCGCAGCCTACCAGCAGGGAAATCACCTGGAGCAGACAATATCCCAGCAGAGCTGCTCAAACATGGAGGGAATGATTTGGTCACTCGTGTAACATCGATTTGTCAGAAGATCTGGGAGACAAAACAGTGGCCCACAGAATGGACTCAATCACTCATCATCCCCCTGCCCAAAAAGGGAAACATGCGCCAATGCCAGAACTACAGAACAATAAGTCTCATTAGCCACACCAGCAAGATCATGCTCAGAGTCATATTGAATCGACTGAAGAAAGAAGCGGAAGAACACCTTGCGGAAGAACAAGCTGGATTTAGGGTGGGCAGAAGCACAGTAGAACAGATCTTCACCTGCCGGATAATGATGGAGAAACATCTGCAGCATCAGAGAGACCTGTTCCACAACTTCATAGACTTTAAAAAAGCATTCGACAGGGTGTGGCATAAGGGTTTGTGGCAGGTGCTAAGAAAGTTTGGCATAGAGGAAGGTCTCGTCCAAACCATCCAGGCGCTGTATAACACTGCCAGCAGCGCAGTTCTCCTCAACAACCAGATAGGGGACTACTTCAAGACCACAGTTGGAGTCCGTCAAGGCTGCCTACTCTCTCCCGTGCTGTTCAATCTCTTCCTGGAGAACATCATGCGTGAAGCCCTCCATGACTTCCACTCCACTGTCTCCATCGGAGGAAGAACCATCAACAACCTGAGGTTCGCAGATGACATCGACCTGATGGGAGGCAGCAACGAAGAACTACAAGACCTGACCATGAGACTGGAAGAAAGTGCAGGTGCACACGGAATGGAAGTGAGCACAGAAAAAAGCAAAGTCCTGGTCAACAGCACAACCAACACCCATGCTGAAATCTACATGAACGGGCAACAGCTTGAAGAAGTGGACGCTTTCAAATACCTTGGCGCCACTCTCACCAAAGACGGTCGCTCTACAACAGAAATCAAGACCAGACTAGCGATCGCAACGGCAGCAATGGTAAAGCTAAACAAGATCTGGAAGAGCAGAGAGATCGGCTTTCCATCGAAGATGAAGCTGTACAAGTCCCTGGTGCTCCCCATCCTGCTGTATGGATGCGAGAGCTGGACCATGACAGCAGAGACCACCAAGAGAATCCAGACGTTTGAAACTAAATGCTTCAGGCGCTTGCTCGGGATCTCTTGGCAAGATCGGAAGACAAACGACTTTGTGTGGAGCCAAATAACAACACTCGCAGGCCCACAAGAACCCCTCCTGGCAACAGTCAAGAACAGGAAGCTGTCGTGGTTCGGGCATGTCACACGCCACAACTCACTGCCCAAAACGGTCCTCCAGGGTACACTGGGAGGCGGCAGACGAAGGGGACGACAAGCCAAATGCTGGATGGACAACATCAAAGAATGGACCAGGTTGGATGGCCCCACGCTGGTGCGACAGGCGGAGGAGAGGACCGGTTGGCGACGGCTGGCTTCAAGAGTGTCTCTCATCTCTCCTCTACGCCCATCACGGGCAGGAGAATGATGATGATGATGATGTTTCCAGGCATTTTTGTTGTGTTAGTGTGTACTGATGTTTCTAGGTATTTTTGTTGTGTTGGTATGTACTGATGTTTCTAGGTATTTTTGTTGTGTTGGTATGTACTGATGTTTCTACGTATTTTTGTTGTGTTGGTATGTACTGATGTTTCTAGGTATTTTTGTTGTGTTGGTATGTACTGATGTTTCTAGGTATTTTTGTTGTGTTGGTATGTACTGATGTTTCTAGGTGTTTTTGTTGTGTAGGTATGTACTGATGTTTCTAGGTATTTTTGTTGTGTAGGTATGTACTGCTGTTTCTAGGCATTTTTGTTGTGTAGGTATGTACTGATGTTTCTAGGCATTTTTGTTGTGTTGGTATGTACTGATGTTTCTAGGCATTTTTGTTGTGTTGGTATGTACTGATGTTTCTAGGCATTTTTGTTGTGTTGGTGTGTACTGATGTTTCTAGGCATTTTTGTTGTGTTGGTATGTACTGATGTTTCTAGGCTTTTTTGTTGTGTTGGTATGTACTGATGTTTCTAGGTATTTTTGTTCTGTTGGTATGTACTGCTGTTTCTAGGTATTTTTGTTGTGTTGGTATGTACTGATGTTTCTAGGTATTTTTGTTGTGTTGGTATGTACTGATGTTTCCATGTATTTTTGTTGTGTTGGTATGTACTGCTGTTTCTAGGTATTTTTGTTGTGTTAGTGTGCACTGATGTTTCTAGGTATTTTTGTTGTGTTGGTATGTACTGATGTTTCTAGATATTTTGTAGTGTTGGTATGTACTGATGTTTCTAAGTATTTTTGTTGTGTTGGTATGTACTGATGTTTCTAGGTATTTTTGTTGTGTTGGTATGTACTGATGTTTCTAGGTATTTTTGTTGTGTTGGTAAGTACTGATGTTTCTAGGTATTTTTGTTGTGTTGGTATGTACTGATGTTTCTAGGTATTTTTGTTGTGTTGGTATGTACTGATGTTTCTAGGTATTTTTGTTGTGTTGGTAAGTACTGATGTTTCTAGGTATTTTTGTTGTGTTGGTATGTACTGATGTTTCTAGGTATTTTTGTTGTGTTGGTATGTACTGATGTTTCTAGGTATTTTTGTTGTGTTGGTATGTACTGATGTTTCTAGGTATTTTTGTTGTGTTGGTAAGTACTGATGTTTCTAGGTATTTTTGTTTGTTGGTATGTACTGATGTTTCTAGGTATTTTTGTTGTGTTGGTATGTACTGATGTTTCTAGGTATTTTTGTTGTGTTGGTATGTACTGATGTTTCCAGGCATTTTTGTTGTGTTAGTGTGTACTGATGTTTCTAGGTATTTTTGTTGTGTTGGTATGTACTGATGTTTCTAGGTATTTTTGTTGTGTTGGTATGTACTGATGTTTCTAGGTATTTTTGTTGTGTTGGTATGTACTGATGTTTCCAGGCATTTTTGTTGTGTTGGTAGGTACTGATGTTTCTAGGCTTTTTTGTTGTGTAGGTATGTACTGATGTTTCTAGGCATTTTTGTTGTGTTGGCATGTACTGATGTCTCTAGGTATTTTTTAGTGTTGGTATGTACTGATGTTTCAAGGCTTTTTTGTTGTGTAGGTATGTACTGATGTTTCTAGGCATTTTTGTTGTGTTGGTGTGTACTGATGTTTCTAGGTATTTTTGTTGTGTAGGTATGTACTGATGTTTCTAGGTATTTTTGTTGTGTAGGTATGTACTGCTGTTTCTAGGCATTTTTGTTGTGTAGGTATGTACTGATGTTTCTAGGCATTTTTGTTGTGTTGGTATGTACTGATGTTTCTAGGCATTTTTGTTGTGTTGGTATGTACTGATGTTTCTAGGCATTTTTGTTGTGTTGGTGTGTACTGATGTTTCTAGGCATTTTTGTTGTGTTGGTATGTACTGATGTTTCTAGGCTTTTTTGTTGTGTAGGTATGTACTGATGTTTCTAGGCTTTTTTGTTGTGTTGGTATGTACTGATGTTTCTAGGCTTTTTTGTTGTGTTGGTATGTACTGATGTTTCTAGGTATTTTTGTTGTGTTGGTATGTACTGATGTTTCTAGGTATTTTTGTTGTGTTGGTATGTACTGATGTTTCTAGGTATTTTTGTTGTGTTGGTATGTACTGATGTTTCTAGGTATTTTTGTTTGTTGGTATGTACTGATGTTTCTAGGTATTTTTGTTGTGTTGGTATGTACTGATGTTTCTAGGTATTTTTGTTGTGTTGGTAAGTACTGATGTTTCTAGGTATTTTTGTTGTGTTGGTATGTACTGATGTTTCTAGGTATTTTTGTTGTGTTGGTATGTACTGATGTTTCTAGGTATTTTTGTTGTGTTGGTATGTACTGATGTTTCCAGGCATTTTTGTTGTGTTAGTGTGTACTGATGTTTCTAGGTATTTTTGTTGTGTTGGTATGTACTGATGTTTCTAGGTATTTTTGTTGTGTTGGTATGTACTGATGTTTCTAGGTATTTTTGTTGTGTTGGTATGTACTGATGTTTCCAGGCATTTTTGTTGTGTTGGT
>JAPXFY010006501.1:0-12559 GCA_030674185.1 Monoplex corrugatus | reverse complement strand
GGAAATGTGATTTGTTTAAATGAAGTGTAAAGCCACCCCATTGAGGGGAGACCATAGGTAAACCCGTACAAACCTAGTACAGGCAATGAGTCCCCATTATGATCTTGTGTGGTCGATGACGCAATGGAAAAATTGGATGGCAAGGAAATAAATTTAAAGTGCCATGAATTATGAAAATTTTGGGGTTTCAGATTAAACCGTTTGGATTTTGCCTGTTTTATTGGCATAGAAAAGTACAAGTGTGTTCCCCCCGGCAAACCCCCCAGAAACTTGTGAGATGCCAGCGCGGTAAAAGTTTTTTTTTTAAGGGAAAAAAGGCAAGGGGGAACCCCCATGCACATTCGCACTTTTGTATGCAGTCCTTTTTTTTTTGAAAGTGCTGATTGCAGTGGCGTTTTTTTAATTTCGTATAAAACCCTATGGTATGGAATTTTCCCCTTTTTTATCTGTGTGTTTTTTTTAGAAGTTATTTTTTTGTCCCCCCTACAAGTTTTTGAAACCGGGCTATTTTTTTTTTTTTGGATTATTCGTTTTTTAAACCCCTTGTTTAATGATTTGTATCTTCGTTGTATGCAGTTATAGAAAAATAGAGGGGGGGGGCAAAAAGGGGGAAAAAAAAAAAAAAAAAAAGGGGAAAAAAAAAGGGGGTGAGGGAAATTTTTTTTTTGAATCATCGCACTCAGGGTTTTATTTGCTTTCACTTTTCCCCCCCCCCACCAACCAAGTTTTTACAATGGTAAAATTTTCTTTGAGGATGATTTATGGTATGGAGTTATCTATGATTGGGAGGTGAAGGTTTTTTTGCTTACAAATAAGAAAACTGTTTTAAAAGGGGAAGAGATAAAAACCCTTTGCTTTGTGGAAAAAATTTTGAGAAAAAACCTAAGGGATCTTTGTGAAGGGGATGGATCGACTGTGTAGTATTTTAAATGGGGTATAGCCCCCAATTTGGGGGTTGGGGGGGTTTTTAGAGCGAAAAATCCAAAAAGATTTTTAAAGGGATGATGGGAAAAAAACCCCCAAACCTTCCCCCGGAACCCATGGTTAACCATCCCCCGGGATCCCCCTGGAAAAAACCCCCGGGGTGCGGGAAGGGGTCACGAGACGGGGGCCCCATGGAAGAGAATCAGCCCCCCCAACATGGCGGGTCCCCCGTGAGCCCCTTTTTTGGGGAATTGGTAGGGTTTTAAGAGATAAAATGGTGTAAAAGCTTGTAAAATGGGAACGTTCGGAACCTTTTTTTTGGGTTTTTTGTGGGAAAACAGATGGAAGTTTGGGGTGGAAACCGCTAAAAGTGTATCTTCGTTCTTGTTTTTTTTTTTTTAAAAATTTTGGGGGGGAGATAGGTAATTTGGCTAGTTTTTGCCCCCGATTTTTTTGTTTTTTATTTGGATGTTGGGGGGAAAAGGGCCCCTACTTTTGGGGGAGTTTTTTCCCCGTTTTTTTTTGTTTTTTATTTTGGGTTTTTGGGGGGGGATTTGGCCTAATTTGGGTTTTTGGCGGGCCAGCTGGAAGTTTAAAAAAAAAAGAAAAATATGTGATTACATTTGTTTAAAAAAACGTCCAATCTTTTGGTTTTTCCCGCTTTAACCATTTTTTTTGATGAGGGGAGGGGGAGGGTGGGAGAGGGTGAAAGAGAGAGTGAGAGAGAGTAAGAGCATGGTGTACTTTTGTTTATGGTTCTTGTGATATTATTTTAATGCGAATCCCAAAAAAAATTTATTGTGATGTTTGGGCTAAAAAAAATTTTTTTTTTTGTATACTTTTTTAGCGGGTTGGGGTTTCACTGCCCCCTAAAAAGATGACCAGCACGTTTTTGTGATAGGGTACGATGGGGGGCGGGTTTTTCTCAACCCTTTTTGTTGACGGGGGTTTTTTTACCTTATGACATTTTTCGCATACCCCTTTATTATTGCCTATTGAAGGGGTTTTTCGATCAGGGCCCCCCAATTTTTTCCCCTTTGGGGCGATTGGTGCTTTTCCCCCCCCCCGCTTTTATTGTGCTGGTGTTTAAATTTTTTCTTCCCCTTTTTTTTAAAAAAAAAATTCACAGGGCGGAAATTTTTTTGGTAAGTCGGGGGTTGGGCGGTTGTAGGGGGGGGTTTTAAAGTTTTAATGATGAATTGATTTTATCAATAGGTTGTTTTAGGGGTTTTTAGTAGAAAGGGGAAGGGGAAAAAGTAGGGTTTTCCCAAAATGCCCCCAAAAAAAAGTTTTTGGGGTGCAATGAGGGAACCAAAAAATGGATAACACCCAAATGGGCAGCATTTATACAAAAAGTGTGGGGAATTTTGGGGCCCGTAAAAAAAGGCAGCTTGGGACATGAAAAAACCCGTGTTAAATTTTGGGGTTTTTAAAAAACCATGAGATTTATGGAGGGGGGATTTGGGAAGGAGATGGATAAAGAGATGGGATGGTAATCATGAGAAAGGAAAGGTACATTATGTTGGAGAGGGGAAATGAGATGGAGAGGGGATCTTTTTGATGGAGAGGGTTTTAAATGACAAAGGAGGGGGTAATCGGTGAGGAGTTGTAATCCCTGAGGGAGATGGTAATCATGGGGGGGGGGGGGCGATGGGGAGGGAAAAAAAGACCCAGGGGGGTAAAAATGATGATGGAGGGTAATCATTGATGGAGATGGATTAAAATGTGGAGTTTGGAAAAAGGGAAAAAGGGGGAATATGATGAAGAGTTTGGAACTGTTGAGGAGAGGAATCAGATGATGGGATTGGGAATTGGAGTGGTAATCGACGAGGAGATGGAATCATGATGATGGAGTGGAATCCCATGATGGAGGTTTGGGAAAAATGATGATGGAGATGGAATAGATGGGTGGAGATGGAAAATATGATTAAAAAAAGGTAACATGATATGGAGAGGTAATATGTGATGGGAGGGAAAACATGGAGATGGAAAAAATGTGATGGGAGGTAATCATGATTTGGGGGGGGTTAAACCCGATTGGGTGGGGGATTTGGGAATATTAGAGGAGTTTGGAAAAATGACGATGGAGGGGGGTAATCATGAGTTTGGGGATGGAAAAAGAGATGGAGAGGAAAAAATGAGAGGGATGGTAATAATGGGAGGGGTTTAAACATGATGAGGAGTGGAAAAATTTTTGATGGGTTTTTAAAAATTTGATGGAGAGATAATTTTTGATGGAGACGGTAATATGAGTGGAGTTTTGGAAAACTGACGAGGGGGATGGAAAACATTAGATGGAGTGGTAACCCCGGGTGATAGAGATGGTAATATTTTTATGGAAGGTTTAAATTTTGGAGTGGAAAAATTTTGAGGGGGAGGGTAATATGTTGGGGGGAAAGGTAATTTTTGGGGGGAGTGGTAATCATGGAGATGGAAAAAAGGAAGGGGAATATGGAGAGGTAATATGATGATGTAGATGGAAAAAGAAAATGGAGATGGTAATCATGATGTGGGGATGGTAATCATGGAGAGGGGGAATCTGAGATGGAGAGGGAAAAATGGAGTGGGGAAAATAGATGGAGATGGTTTAAAATTTTATGATGGAATGGTAATTTGATGATGGAGATGGAAAACATGATGTGGAAATGGAATATGATGGGTGGAAGGTTAAACAGAGAGGGGGGGGTAATATGAGGGGTGGAAAAATGAGATGGAGTGGAAAAAATTTATGATGGAGATGGAAAATGATCTGGGGATGGAAAACATAATGGAGATGGAAAATTTGTGAGGGGGGTAATCATGATGAGGGAGGTAATCTGATATGGATGGAAAAAATGATGATGGAAAAAGGGTTTTAAAAAGAGAGGGGGAGGGGATATACGATGGAGAGGGAAAATTGATGAGGGATGTTTAATCTGATGATGGAGATGGTAATCATGAGATGGAGTGGTAATATGACGAGGGAGATGGAAATTTTTTTATGAAAAATGTGATGGAATAAAAATCATGACGATGGAGAGGGTTTAATCAGGGGTGGAGGGGAAATATGTTGATGGGATGGTAATCATGGAGATGGTTTCATGACATGGAGGGGAAATATTTTGGGGGGAAAATTTTAAAAAATCAGATGGGGGATTTAAAAAATTATGTTTGGGAAATTTGGAAATCATGATAGGGGGGGGGAAAAATTAGTGATGGAGATGGTAATCATGTTTATGGAATGGAAAAATGGAGAGGGTTTAATATGTTGATGGAATGGTAACTTGTGAGGAAATTTGGTAATTATGATAGGGAGGTAATATGATGATGGAGCGGAATTGATGATGGGGGGGGGAAATATTGTGGAGTAGAAATCGATATGGGATGGTAATTTTTATGATACATGAGAGGAGATGGTAATTTTTTGGTGGGGGGATAAAAATTTTGAGATGGGGATGGTAATTTGTGATGGGATAAAAATCTGATGAGGGAAAAGGAATCATGATTTAAAAAGGGATAAAAATTTTTGTTGATGGAATGGAAATTGACGAGGGAGATGGTAATCATATGGGAGATGGAAATCATGATCATGGAAAAAAAATTATGGAGATGGTATCTTTGAGAGGGAGGGGGTTTTAATCATGATGAGGGAAAGCGGTAATATGAGGATGGAGATGGTAATATGTGTGGAAATGGAAATTGATGTGGGTGGTATATAAAGATGGAGATGGTAATCAGGGAGAGGTTTTTGCCCGTGGAGAGGGAAAAATGGGGGGGGTTTAACCCGCGAGGGGAAATAAAAATCATAAAGAGGGTAATAAAGAGAGGAGATAAAAATCAGTGATGGAGAGGGTAATAGGGGAGGGAGAGGTAATATGGAGAGGGCAATCAGCGAGGAATAAAAATTTTGAAATGGAGATGGTAATATGAGAGGAGAGGTTTAATATGTGGGGGAATGGTAAAAAAAATATGGGATGGTAAAGGATGATGGATTTGGAAATCTTTGATGATGGAGATGGTAATCATTTTGATGGAGAGGGGTAACCTGATGATGGAGTAAAAATTGAGATGGGATAAAAATTTTTGATGGGAGATGGTAATATGAGAGGGAGATGGTAACCGACGAGGGAAGATAAAAACAAAATGGATATGTAATATATGGGGGGAGGTTTTAATTTCTTTTTTTTAGGGAAAATTTAAAAATTCATGCGAGGGAGATGGTATATGTGTTTGGAGATGGTAATATGTAAATGGAGGGGAATCATTTTGGATGGAGTAAAAATCATGATAAAGGGATTTGGTTTAATCATGATCATGGAGTGAAATCGTGAGGGTTGGAGAGGGGGTCATGAGGGGGGCGGAAATCATGATGATGGGACGGTAATAAGATGGGGATGGTAATCCCCGGGGAGATGGTAATCATGATAAAAATGATAACTGATTTTGGAGAGGTAATCAGATGATGGAGGGGTTTTAAAAGGGGATGGAGACGGAAATCTTGAGAGGAGGGGTAATTGATGTTGGAGGGGGGTAAAATGATGTGGAGAGGGAATTGATGATGGAGGGTTTTTTAAAAATTTATGGGGGAAAAATCTTGATGAGGGAGATGGAATGGGGGGAGTTGGTTTTCAGATGGGGGATGGAAAAATCAGATGATGGGGGGGGGTAATATGAGAGGAGTGGTAATATGATTGGGAGGGAATCTTGGGGAGATGGAATATGGGGGGAAAAATGTGTGGAGATGGTTTTAATTTTTAGGAGAGGGTAATAGATGATGGAATAAAAATTATGATGATGGAGAGGGTAATTGATGATGGAGATGGAAATAGGGAAAAAGGGAAAATTGGTAATCAGGGAAAAAGGTTAATATGATGATGGGATGGTAATTTTGAGTGGAGAAAAAATCATGGGGAATGGGAGGGTAAAAGAGATGGTAATCATGGAGATGGTAATATAGAGGGAGGGGAAATATGTGAGGGGGGGGGGTTTAATCGATGAGGAGATAAAAATCATATGAGGGGAGATGGAAAAAAGTTGGGGGGAAAAATCAGGGAGGGGTAATTTTTTTTAGGGAGATGGTATATGACGATGGGTGGTAAATCAGATGATGGGGGGGTAATAGGGGAAATAAAAATTATGATGTGGAGAGGGTAATATGATGAGGAGTAAAAATATGATAAAGGAGTTTGGTTTAAATGGGGAGGAGAGGGAAATTCATGTTTGAGGAGTGGAATTGAGGGATGGAAAAGGGGAAATATAAGGAGATGAAATTTTTTTAGGAAAAGGTATCATGATGTGGAGTGGTAATATGGTTTGGAGGGGTTTAATCGTTATGGGAGGGAAATATGATATGGAGATAAAAAATTGACGGGGAGGGGTAATAATTAGGAGATGGTAATGATTATGGAGAGGGTTTAATCATGATGATGGAATGGTAATGGGGAAATAAAAAATTTAATGATATGGAGAGGGTTTAATCATGAGGGGGATTTTGGTTTTGGGGGAGGGGAAAAATTTTGATGGAGATGGTAATTTTGGAGGGAGTGGTAACCCTGATGAGGAGAGGGTTTAATTGGAGGGGGGGGGGAAATCATGAGTTTGGGGGGGGTTTTTCCCAGCCCTGGAGATGGTAATATGTGATGGAGATGGTATCATGATGATGGGTGAATCATGGAGGGGTTTAATCATGGGGGAGGGTTTAATCATGGGGAGGAATGGTATCGATGATGGAGATAAAAATAGGGAGATGGAATAAGGAGGGGAAAAATCTGTGATGGGAGGGGTAATATGAGAGGGAGAGGGTTTAAATGATGAGGAGATGGAATATGATAGGGGGGAGGGTTTAATCATGATGATGGGAAAAAATTTGGGGATGGGGGGGGGGTTAATCTTTTGAGGAGTGGAAATTTTTTTATGAGGGGAGAGGGGTAAATGGATGGAGGGTTTTAGATGGGGAGATGGAATATGGAGATGGAATTTTGGAGATGGAAATATGATGTGGAGATGGTAATCATGATATGGAGATGGAACCCAGGGGACGAGGGGATGGAATAGGGGGGGGGGTATTATTTTAGGAGGGGAAAAAATTTGTGGAGTTTGGTTTTATGATAGGGAGATGGAACATGTATGGAGATGGTAATCAGGGATGATGGGATGGTAATTTTTACATGGGGTTTGGTAATCATGGAGATGGAACATGGGGGGGGAGATGGAATATGAGATGGAGATGGTAATCATGATGATGGGATAAAAAATATGTTGGGGAAAATTAAAAAATTGTGGGAGAGGTAAACATGATGTGGGAAAAAAATTATGATTTGTAGATGGTAATCTTTGAGAGGGAAAATTAAAAATATGACAAGGAGATGGTTTAATATGATGTTGGAGTGGTAATTTGATGATGGAGATAAAAATTATGAGGGGGGAAATTTGGTAATCAGGGCCCGGGGGGAGATGGAATCAGTGATGGAGATGGTAATCTAATGTATGGCATTTTTCAGGAAGAGGGAAAAGGGGGTGGCGGGGGCACCCTTTGCTTTAAAAAGGGGGTTGTGATCCCCCCATTTGGGGGGAAAGGGGATTTTTTTTTGCGGGAAGGTTATTTGGGGTTTTGGATTTTTAAAGGAAGGTAAATTGGGGGGGGATTTTTATAAAAAAGGTTTCTCTTTTTAAATCAAACAAAAAAGGGAAAGGAGAGTGCCCGGAAAAGAAATGCATAACCACATAGAAGATTTATAAGGGGCCCAAAAAAAAATTAATAAAAAAAAGGTTTTTTTTTCAGTACTTGCAAAAAACGTGATTCCCCCCATGCCCGGGGGGCCCCAAATATTTAAAACCAAAGCCCCCTAAATCATAGAATTGTTATGGGAAAGTGAACATTTCTTATTTTTATTTTTTTGTTTGGGAAAATAAAATTTTTTTCTACCCCCCCCTAAAAAGTAAAAATGGACGGGGTTTTTAAAATTTTACCTAAGATATTGGAAGGTTTGGTGGGTTGGTAATGGGGGGGTGAATTTTATAGTGATTGTTTTGGTTTTTTTTACCCGTGCGTTTTGGGGTTTTTGTAAAAACCCTTCCCCCCCCGTTTTATTGGGGAAAGAAATTTGAATAAAAAATGTTTTCATTTTGGCATCGAAATTTGGGGAAAACCCCAACCAAAATTTTGGACCCGGGGGGCCCCCTTTTTGCTTGGACGTTGGTTTTTGTGAAACTTTGTGTATGAACCTACCCCCCTTTTGTTGGGTAAGCCCCAAAAAGGGGAGATCCCGTGGGAAAACCCGGAAAACCAAAATTAAAATTTGGGATGGGGTATTACGAAAAAAATTTTTTCCCTTTTTAAAAAACGGGTTTTGGGGGGTTAAAAAAAGGGGGAGGGGGGTTTAAAAATTTTGGTTGGGGCCGTTTTTAAAACGGTTGGGGCCCCTTTTTAAAAATACGGTTTGGGGGGCCCCCACAATTTCGGTTGGGGGGGAAATGATAATAGGATTGATACTTCCTTTATGATCATTTTGTGCAAAAGGGGGAGATACAGCCCTGTTTTTTTCTATTGGTCAGGACGTTTTTAGGCAGCCAAAAAAAAAACCGTGGAAAAGGGGGGGGGAACCCCCCCTGTGGTCCCCCCTTCCCCGGGGGCCATAATTTTCCCCCTTTCTTTTTTTTTTCCCCCCTTTTCCTTTTGCTTTGGGGTTGTGTTTGTGTGTTGGTGTGTGGGGTGTGTGTGTGGGGCGTGGGAGTGGTGGGGGGTGTGTTGTGTGTGGGGTGTGGCGGCGCGTGCCCGGGGTGTGTGTTGGGTTTTTGCCCCTTAGATTGATTTTATTTGATTTTTTGGGATAAAAAAAATATTGTTGTTGTTGTTTTGTTGTTTTTGTTTGTGTTGTTGTTGTTGTTTTTTTGTTTCCAAAAAGAGCCCCAAAACACGTACTTGAGTGGTGAAAAATGTGTTTTTTGTTTTTTTTGATTTGTTTGGGGTTTTTTTATTTTTTAAAATAAAAGGGGGGAAGAGGGGGTACCCTTTTGTAGTACCTTTTGAATATCCATTTCCCCAAAATGGGGAGTAATAAGGATTTTGGGGGATTGAGTGGGGTGTGTGTGGTGTTGTGTTTTGTGTGGTGTGTGTGGGGTGTGTGTTTGGTTTTTTGGTTTATGTTTTTATTAAGTGTTTTTTTAAAAAAAAAAAAAAAAAACCAAAAAAAAAAAATTAAAAGGATTAAAAAAAAAAAAAAAAAATTTTTAATAAAAAAAAAAAAAATCGTAAAAAACCCATGGGGGGAAAGGGGGAAAAGGCAGGAAGGGGAAATGCAAGTTTTATGTGTTTATTTGGTTTAAAAAAAAAGAAGAAAGGAATTTTAATTTTAAAAACAAATTTTAAACCCCGGCACAAAAACAACGGGTAAAAAAAATGAAAAAAAAAAGGGTAAAAAAAAAGGGAAAGGAAATATTGGGGGGAGCGAAAAAAAAAAAGAAGTGCATCAAAAAAAAAATTTTAAAAAAAAAACGTAATAAAAGGAAGATGGAAAAAAAGAGAGGATCAAAGAAAGAAAAATCAGTTTTTAAGAATAAAAAAAAATTTAAAGGAATTTTTTTCCCCTTTAAAACTAATGTTAATTTATTGTTAAAAACTGAAGAGATTTAGAACCCCCCAAAAAGGGGTTTGTGATAAACGGAAAAATTAAAAAGAGGGGAGAGAGGGGTTTGTTGTGTGTGTGGTGTGTGTTGAAGGGGGAAAAGTGTTAAAGTTAAAGGGGTTATGTAGTTTTTCCCCCCCTTTTCCCCCATCACTCATGACCCCTGGGGAAAAGGGGGGGTGGAGAAAAAAAGGTGCTGCAAACACCCCCACCCCCTCCCCCCCCTTCCCGTCCCCTTTCCCCAGCATTGGCATTTTGGGAAAAAAAAGAAGGGAAAAGTCTGTAAGTAGAGGAAAGCTTGGTTTTTGGGCCCAAAAAATCTTTAACTTTGGGTGTACTGGTGTATTTTTTCCCCCAAACAACCCCCCATCAATCACCAAAAAATAACCCCCCAAAAATATATCCCATAACAAACCCCAAAATTCTGCATGTGAGGGTTTTAGAACCCCCAAAAATAATAGTAGAAACCCCCCTTTTTTTTTGTGTGTGTGTGGTGGGGTGGTGTGTGTGAGGAAAGGGGCCCTTAAAAACCCCCCAACCCCCCAATTTTTCAAATTTGTTTTTTCCCTTTTTTAGGGCGAATTTTGGGACAGGCTTAAAAAGGGAAAAAAGTTGTTGATGCATTTACAAGAATTCAGAAAATTTAATTAATCAAACCCGAGGTGTGGGGTTTGGCATTTTGGGTTTTGGGGGCAAGTTTGGTTACGGTTGGGGGTTTTTTTTTAAAAAAAGGGAAAAGGGGGGGTGAGGAGAAGGGGGGGAGAGGGGGGGGGGGGGGGGAGGTGTTTCCCGAACCCCCTTCCCCGGTTTTTTGTGTGGGGGGAGGGGAGAAGTGTGATTTTTGTAGTGGTTTAAAAGGTTCCCCCCTTTTGGGTTCGGTTTTTTGGTTTGATGAAGTTGGGAAATTTTGGTTCAGTGGAGGAAGGGTGTGAAATTTAAAGGGGGGGGACGAGTTTTTTTTTAACCCCTCAGAGGGTTTGATCGGTTTGGGGGTTTGTTAAAGGGGGGTTTTCGGGCCCCCGTATAGTTTTGTGTCTCTTTGTTTTGGGTTTGTGTGGGAGTAGTAGTAGATTTATCCCCAAAACCCAAAAAGGGGTGGGGATCTGTTCGTTGTCGAAAAAAATGAAGTGGTTGATTTTCCCTTTTCGGGGGGGCCTGCTCTTCGTGTTGGGTTCGCCCAGCCCCGGGTGAGGGCTTAAAAGAGGTATTAGTGGAAAGTTGGTGTGGAAAACAAGGGGTGATACAGCCCCCGGGGTTGCGTATGGTATCCCCCCGGTAAGCCTGTGAAAAAATTTTTTTGTTTTTGGCAGGTAAAGATAGGTGGGGAAAAAAAGTTAATCTGAGGTTTTCTTGTTTAGCCTTAGGGATAAAAAAATGGTTGTCCTGGTAGGGGTTTTGTAAAAAATCACCTGATTGTAAACAGAAAAAAAGAATAGCGAACAAAAAAAAAACTTTTAAAAAAATGGGCGGCATGCGGCGACACGATTCCCCCGGGGGGAGGGGGAATTTACATTTGGGGGAACCCCCGTGAAAAATTAATAAAAAAAAAAAAAAAAAAAAAAAAAGGCCCCACAAGGGGTAAAAAAAAAAAGAAAATAATAATTTGGGGTAAATTTTTTTTAAAGTGTATCTGTAGGTTTTTAAATAGTAGTATTATTGGGATCATCATAAAACAAAAAACCCCCAATTTTCCCCCCCTTTTTATAGATTCCCGTGAAAAAGCAACAAACCCCCAAAGGACAAGGGGGGAAGGGAAAAAAAAAAATAGTCCAAAAATGGGTATAGTTGATAGTTAAAAAACAAGTCCAAAAAAGGCCCCCAGCCATGATATGTGTTTAAAAAAGGTTTAAAACACTGAACAGCCCCTTTTTTGTGTAAAAACACGTAAACATGGGGTTTCCCCCATATGTGTGGCCTCAGTATGATATGGATTAAAAAACTAAAAAAATTGTCAGTATATTTTTGTATAAACAAGTAAAAATGGCCCAAAAATATATATGTGTAAAAAAAGTCCCCCAAAAATGGTTTAGTTTTATGTGGGTATTATGATATGTGTAAAAAAGTCCAAAATGGCCAAACCAAAATAGTGTATAAAAAGTCCAAAAACGGCTAAGCTATAAAAAGTTTTAAAAAAAATAAACATGGGGAAAAAAATTTATGTGTAAAAATAGCCCCAAAAAAGGGGCCCATTTCATGTATGTGTTTAAAACAGTAACACAGGGTTTGTATGATTGGTATAAATTTTCCCCAAAAGGTATCCCCCGAAGTGGGAAAAACCCCCCAACAATGGTATAGCCTTATGGGGGATAAACACAGTTCCCAAAAAGGCCCATAGTATATGGTATAAAATACCCCAAAAATGGCCTATAGTATGATTGGGGAAAAACAAGGGAAAACAAAGGGGATAGCTATTGTTATAAACACGTCCCCAAAACATGGACAGAAAAGATGTGTATAAACAGTAAAAAATGGTTACCCCCGATATTTAAAAAAACCCCAAAAAGGGCTACACCCCATGAAGTGTAAAAACAGCCCCAAAAATCCCCATAGTATGATAGTGTATAAAAAAATTCCAAAAAAGGGGTAGTATTTAATGTTTATAAACACAGTAAAATGGAAAAAATATTGTTTTAAAAAAAAAACCCAAAAAGGGGCCCCCAACCCCATGATTGTGTATAAACCAGTCCAAAAAGGGCCCCATACCCCATGGTGTGGATATAGATATGGGTAAAAAACAAGAAAAACATGGGCCCACGATGATTGGTATAAAAAAAAGTCCAAACACTGGTAAGTTTTTAATTGTGGGCCCTTTCCCCTTTATATGTGTATAAAATAGCCCCCAAAAAGGGGGAATTATGTTTTTTTTTAAAACAGTCAACAAGGTTCCCCCGTATGTGTCCCCCAAATTGAATGTGTTAAAAAGCCCCAAAACATTTCAAAACTATGTATGTGATAAAACAGAAAAAAAGGGCCCACAAATATTTTGTGAATAAAAATAGCCCAAAAACTGGCTTTTGCTTGATTTTTTTTAA
>JAPXFY010006500.1:0-7500 GCA_030674185.1 Monoplex corrugatus | reverse complement strand
TGTCTATTCGCCTGTTTCTGTTTATTCTTAAGGCTTGAGAGAATAATGTTCCAATGCTCACGAATATGGTGTATGGCGTGCATCATCTTCATGCACTGTCATGGGTTCTGAGGTCTAACAATTGAATTGTTTTGATTTTGTTGCTCTCTCTCTCTTTCTCTCTTTCACGCTCCCTCCCTCTCTTTCTCTCTCTCTCTCTTCCTGCCCCTCCCCCCATCTCCCGCTGTTTCTCTGCCTCCTCTCCCTGTCTTTTTCTTTTTCCTTCCATATATATCCCTGTTTCTCTCTGTCGTCCTCCACACTCTCCCCTCTGTCTGTCTGTCTGTCTGTTTCCTCTACGTGAGTGTGTGTGTGTGTGTGTGTGTGTGTGTGTGTGTGTGTGTGTGTGTGTGGTTGTGTGTGTGTGTGTGTGTGTGTGCGTGCGTGCGTGCGTGTGTGCATCAGTATAATTCATGAAAAGTTGTAAAATTATAAAGCGCTTTCTGCTTGATGACTGGCGTTATATAAATGTCCAGTTCTTCATCTTCTTCTTATCTTCATATCATTATTATTATCATTATTACTATTATTATTGTTATTATTATCATTGTTATTATTATTATTATTATCATATTGTCATGATTTTTCTCATGAGAATGGCCGCTACTCAAGATTGTTCTGTTCCTTATATTCGTCGTCGTCGTCATCATTATCATTGTCGTTATCATCGTCGTCGTCGTCTTTGTCGTCATCTTCATCATCACCATCACCATCATCATCACCATCATCATCATTATCAGCATCATCATCGCCATCATCATCATCACCACAACCACCACTACATAACATTAAATATGATCACATGAAGCCTTATTACTAATGCAGACGGTTGAGCGGTAGTCGAATGGATCGAACACTGGTCTACCAGTTGGGTGACCTGGGTTTGAGCCTGTGTGTGTACCACCTGACGGGTACAGGGTGTTTCCTTATCTTCCTGGGTCAGTATATGTCCACACAGACCTGTAACTTGCCTTAACGTTACCCTCTCGTGAGCGCACGCACTCAGGACGTTAGATATGCATGTTAAAGATCCTGTAAGCCATGTCAGTCTTCGATGGCTTATGGGAACCACTCATACACACACAACATGCACAACCCCGATGACGGAGAATGACTATCTTAATGGCGGGTTCAAAAATAACAAAAACCTGGCCATGCACGTACAAGCCAAGTGGTATATTCGGGGGCACATAGGATTTCCATCCAGCCTACAAACGCTAACAAAGAACGAAACACACACACACACACACACACACACACACACACGTATACACACACACACACACACACACACACGTACACACACACACATACATACACACACACATACACACACACACACACTCATTAATTTCAGCGTTGCCACATGTAACCAAGACTATCCCAATGATAGACTGAAACAAAACTAGTATAAGATAACAACAAATATAGACTAGGTAAAACATGGGCTAGGTAGGACCTCAGGACCTGGCCAGCTCATGGGTTTATGTGCAGGCTTAAGGCTTGTGCCATGATCACCATACACATGGCACCTGTGACGTTAGTGCATATGAAATTTATTCCGAGCGCGGAGACGTCATCTTGAGAAACTGAAACTGAAATTAATGGCGGTGTTAAAGACGAAAATCTGGCATGCAGGCAAACGCCCACTGGTATATTCGGGTGCATAAGGGACTAGCAGTCCACAAACAAACAAACAAACAAACAAACAAAAACAAATCTCATAAATTTCAGCGTTGTCACATGTAATCAAGATTGTTCCAATGATAGACTGATACTAGTGTAAGATTTTTTTATAAAAAATGTACGCTAGATAAAACATAGGCTAGGTAGGACCTCAGGACCTGACCAGCTCATGGGTTTATGTGCAGGCTTAAGGCTTGTGCCATGATCACCATACACATGACACCTGTGACGTTAGTGCATATGGAATTCGTTCCGGGCGCGGAGACGTCATCTTGAGAACCTGAAACTGAAACTGATACTGAAACTGAAACTGAAGCAGAGAAATGTTGTCTGTTTAACAGAGAGTTAATGTGTATGGGTTTTCTAAGAAAACAGTTCTCCTAACGCTAACACGAGTATTTTCCCTTCTCTCTGTGCTGAAGCAACTCGAGGCTAAAACTGTTGTCCAAACTTTGCATTGGCTCTAGTTTATGGTTAGTGTGTTGTTTTGAATGGATAACGAACACACAGAGGAAGTTTTACATCTTTGTTATTAAAACAAAAGTGATGGTGTAGCAAATGAGGATTGAACACAGAAAGTTTTGTATCTTTGTTTTTTTTTTAAAAAGTGATGATGTGACAAATGAGGAATTAACAGAGAAAGTTTTATACCTTTCTTTTTCTTAAACAAACAACAACAACAAAAAAACGCGACATTACAAGTGAGTATATTATGGCTTTTAATCATCAGCCGTTTCCTGTTGTTTCCTTTCTTTTTTCGTTTATTTTTTCTTTCAAACATTTTTTCATTTACTTTAAGCAAGAAATACAAACAGATGCAAAACAAAAAAAAGTAAGATGTAATAGCAGTCATTTCGTGAGGACAAATTTAAATTCATGCAAAATACCCATGTGTGTACGTCTATGTTCATGAATATACATGAAGCATAATTAGCAACACACACACACACACGCTCACGCACACACACATGCACGCTCACGCGCACACACACACACACATACACACACACACACACACACACACACAAAGAGAGAGAAAGAGAGAGAGAGACAGAGAAGAGAGAGACAGAGAGAAAGAGAGAGAGAGACAGAGAGAGAGAGACAGAGAAGAGAGAGAGAGAGAGAGAGAGAGACAGAGAAAGAGAGAGAGAGAGAGAGACGTACGCGCATATAACACGAATAATAAAAATACAATCAACCAGCATACTCGGAGTTATTATTAAGAAGCCACACTCACTATCACATTCCATCACACACACTGACAATATAGTCTGAATGAACGGTACCTAGTTTCGATTGTCATTCATGGTACACACGGCAACCATTTCAGGCCGGAGAGATACAGACACCTGCGGTAGTGTCGGTCATGAAATTTAAACACCACCCTCAATGACGCAACCGAGAAGTGGATAAAATTCGACTGTGTGATCCCAGTCTGCCATAAGCCTTAGCATGCTCAATTCTGGGTAGGGCCGGGGGGGGGGGGGGGGGGGGGGGGGCAGGGGGGGATGCCACCATGATTTTTTCGGGATAGATGGGATTCGAACTCACAACATCCCAGTCGTTAATCCGTCACGTTAACCACTGTACAAAGACGACTTAAATTAATGTCTTTGATTATATCTGTTGCAAGCAAAAATATACATTTCTAAATGTAAACCATTGCTTTTTATCCCTGTTCACGTTTTGTATGTTCTGAAGCGGTTATAGCCCGGATATGGCTCTGCGCGGTCGGCTGGGCTTTAAACAACAATAACAATAACAATAACGACAACAAATGTAATGTAAACCTAAACCACGTATGTTATCATTTGTTGCCTTCAAGCGCTAATCCAAATTAAAACGTGACTGCCTACGTTCACGTAAACATCATCATCATCATCATCATTGTCATCATCATCATCATCATCATCATCATCATCATCATGTGTCCTGCCGCATAGCGTTAGCGATCATGGCCCTCCATACGAATCTTATCTTTTGTCGCTGCAAGTATATCTCCCACCCTCTCTCTCTTGTCTTCAACCACTCCGCAAGTCCGTTCAATATTTTCTCCCTGGACTCTTACCTGGCGCTCTTTTTACACCAACGTTCTTGTTGTGACTAGGTGCTGTAATGTCCCCTGGCTCATAAAATGTCTTATAAATGTAGCTCGTCTTTTCCTAATTTTCTTCATTAATGTTCTTTGTGTGTTTGCCTCCTTCAAGACTGTCTCGTTTGTTGTTGTTTTTGTGTGTGTCTTTGTGTGTGTGTGTGTGTGTGTGTGTGTGTGTGTGTGTGTGGTGTGTGTGTGTGTGTGTATGTGTGTGTGTGTGTGTGTGTGTGTGTGTTTTCTGTACATGTGACTCTTCACATTCTTCTTAGAAACCACATTTCGGCTGTCTCTATCTTGTCCTGACTTTCATGCAAACAGGAACCACAAAAATAGAACCAGAACGCGTATTTAATGTAACAAAACAAGACAGGGGCATGTTTTCGGCCAACTTGCCTTTGTCTCACAGTTTCGCTTAACAAAGGCCTGTCTTTGCCTCGTTATATTAAATACCCTTTCTCATTCTGTTTTCGTGTTTTTTTTTTCTGGCTCAAGTACCAAATTAAAACTGACAATAAAAGGTAGGATCTAATTTCAAATTCAAATTGCACAAAAGGACATGATCTATGAGGACTTTGTAAGGGAAGAATTTCATTTTTGAAGGAGTGGAATTGTTTCGTGCTGCTTCTGGTTTTCTTTGTGATTGATTCCATTTATTCTGGCAAAAAACATTAAAAAAAAACACAACGCCTACTTTACGGTCCACCGAGGGTAATGCGAGTGGCAGAATGGTTCAGACTTTCGCCTGCTGAAAACTAAACTCGAGGTTCAGGGTTCGTTTCCCGTTCAAGCCTCGAATTTTCTCCTGTCTGACGAGGAAATCGACTATTCATCACTAGTTAAATATTTTACAAAGTCATTTCAGTTCGAAAGAGAATCGTTCAGCTTTCCCATTTACAAAAAAATCAATTTTAAGGTCCGAAAGGATTTAGGATGAACAGACGTTGAACAACAACAACGACAACAACTAAATAAAATGAACGAACGTGGCAAAATGTTGCCACGGGTGAGAAGACTATCAGAATCCTAAAACAGCAGCAACAACAACAGCAATAGCAAGACAACAACAACAAAACAACAACAACAAAACAACAACAAAACAACAACAACTGAATAAAATAAACGAACGTGGCAAAATGTTCCCACGGGTGAGAAGACTATCAGAATTCTAAAACAGCAGCAACAACAACAGCAATAGCAAGTCAACAACAACAAAAACAACAACAACAACAGTACAACAACAACAACAAAAATGCACCAAGGACAAACAACACATTAAGGACCCAACGAACAACAGGTCACGGTGACATCATAATTGTTTGTTTTTTTCCTTTTTTATTTTTTTTTTTTTTTTTTTTGGGGGTTCATCATCTCTGTTCTACTGTGGACGTCATCGCACTGGCTTCCATGCTGAAAGATATACAAGCACTGTGAGCCAGCAACGAGGTCCAGAGAAGGAAAAAGAGGATTTCTAGGAAGCTGTGTGCCGATACAAGAATGACAGTCGTGAGTGGAGATGGGAAAAACGTAGGAATCGAGAGAGAGGGCGGATTGGGAGATAGACAGACGGGATGAGAGAGAGAGAGAAAGAGAGAGAGAGACAGACAGAGACGAGGGGGGGGGGAGGGAGACGGAAGAGAAGAGAAAGAGAGGAGAACAGACAAGAAGAGGGGGAGTGGGACGTACGAAGAAAACGAAAGAGAGGAGAACAGAAACAGGAAACGGAGTCACTTAACAGAAATACTTAAGGACACACTGACAGACACAGGGGAGAGAGAGACACTTACAGACAAACACTTACAGAATCATAGCAAAAGACACGTTACAGTTCGATAAGAATACCCAACGACCGAGTTTCTGTCCGCAATTCCCCCTGCACCCCCCCCCCCCCCCCCACAAAAAAAAGAAAAGAATTCCCGGCAAAAAAAAATGAAATAGAGACAGAAAGAAAGAAAGGGGGGGGGGGGGGGGGGGAAAGAGAGAAAGACATATAACGTACCCCTGGTCTAGCTAATCTTTTCTTTGGTTTCTCTTCTGTAATGATGTCTGGGAAGGAAGCGACAACGCCACTAACACCCCCCCCCCATTTCTACCCTCCCCCCATCCCCAGACCTGTGTCCTATTTTCCCAGATATGTCTCCATCCTTACCCCTACAACCCCCCCCCCTTGTGCCACTACCACAGACACCATCACTAGCAACCATAACCACACCAAAAACAATTTTATTTTGCATCGCCATCATCCTTGCCAGTACATGTACCTATCAAAACCGCTATGACCATCACCAAAAGTCATCACAGTCACCATCACCATCGTCACCACAACCGCCACCACTACCATCATCATCATCGTCACCACAACCATCACCACCACCATCATCATCGTCACCACAACCACCACCACCACCACCATCATCATCATCACCACAACCATGACCACCACCACCACCACCATCATCATCATCGTCACCACAACCACCACCACCACCGTCGTCACCACAACCACCACCACTACCATCATCATCGTCACCACAACCACCACCACTACCATCATCATCATCGTCACCACAACCATCATCACCACCATCATCATCGTCACCACAACCACCACCACCACCACCATCATCATCATCACCACAACCATGACCACCACCACCACCACCATCATCATCATCGTCACCACAACCACCACCACCACCACCACTACCATCATCATCGTCACCACAACCATCACCACCACCGTCGTCACCACAACCATCACCACCACCACCATCATCATCATCGTCACCACAACCACCACCACCACCGTCGTCACCACAACCATCACCCCACCACCATCATCATCGTCACCACAACCATCACCACCACCACCACTACCATCATCATTGTCACCACAACCATCACCACCACCATCATCATCATCATCATCGTCACCACAACCATCACCACCACCACCACCACCATCACCATGACCATCTTCTCCTCCTCCTTCTCCTCTCACAAAGACAGAAAACAGCACGCTGTGTTCATGTATTTGTGTATGTATCACATTGTCTGTACTGCATTAATGAATCAACACTGCTGTTTGTAAAGCGCAGTAAGCATACTCCGATATGTACATCTGCGCTATACAAATGGAACTACTGCTACTACTACTATTACTACTACTGTTACTGCTGCTGCTGCTGCTACTACTACCACCACCACCAACACTACTGCTACTACCACAACTACTATTACCACTGCTACTACTACTACTACTATTGCTACTACTACCACTACTACTACTATCATTATCAATATTAATAATTTATCATCATCATCATCATCATCATCATCATATTACTATTGTTGTTGTTGTTGTTATTATTATTATCATTATTATTATTAATATCACCATCACCATCATCACCATAAATATTGTTGCTGCTGCTGTTGTTATTGTTGTTCTTGTTCTTTTTCTTATTATCATTATAAAGATGATGATGATGATTATCATTATCGTTGTTGTTGTTGTTATTGTTATTGCTATCGTCATCGTCATCATCGTCGTCGTCATCATCATCATCATCACCACCACCATCATCATCATCATCATCACCACCACCACCACCATCATCATCATCATCACCACCCCCACCACCACCACCACCACCACCACATCATCATCACCACCACCACCA
>JAPXFY010006499.1:0-7500 GCA_030674185.1 Monoplex corrugatus | reverse complement strand
CTGCCTCCACCATTACACATCCTACAGCGCATTCAAAACAATGCTGCACGCCTTGTACTCAAAAAAGAAAAAAGCTGACCACAATATCTCCTCTCCTGGCACAACTTCACTGGCTCCCTGTATCAAAGCGCATACAGTACAAACTAGACACCATGTGCTACAAAAGCCTCAATAACGCAGCCCCCGATTACCTGTCAAGCCTACTTGAGATCTATGTTCCCTCACGTACCCTCCGCTCTGCCTCTGATCCTCTGACTCTTCGCTTTCCACGCACTAAGCTCAATACCTATGGTCCACGAGCCTTCTCTGTTTCTGGTCCACTCTCCTGGAACAAACTTCCTCTCTCAGTCCGTCAGCAACCTACTTTTGTCTCCTTCAAGTCCGCTCTCAAAACTCACCTTTTCTCTCCTGCATAAAATCCTAACCTCACTCAACCCTCCCCTCTGCAGCCTGTCTCCGCTCGGAGGGAATCACATGGTTATAATATATAATTGTATGCTATGCTCTCTATAATTTTCCATTGCTTTTATTCTTGCTTTTATTGCTTTTATTCTTTCTCCCCATTTATAGCCGTGTGTGTGTGTGTGTGTGTGTGTGTGTGTGTGTGGTGTGTCTGTGTGTGTGCGTGCGTGTGTGTGCGGGCGTGCGTGCCTGCGTGTGTGTCTGCTTCAGCGCTTAGATTTGATTTTATCAAGATTTTGCGCTATATAAATATTGTAATTATTATTATTATTACAATGATGTTTCCAATAAAGACGATATTTTACAGAGAGACACGACCGACGGTAATGAGTCAAAAGAGAGAAGAATAACGGAAATCACCGACGATGACAAGAGTATGGAGTGGCGTTTTAATGATGATGACTGGAAAGGAAACAATGACGATAATAATTCTTTCATCAAGTGCTGTTATCACTGATACTGATAAACTACTGGGAAGAAGAATACTGATGATAATATTTCACCGAATGGTATTTTCACTGACCACTACTGTGAAGACAATGATGATAATATCTTTTAGTGACTGGTATTATCAACGATAACAACAGGGAAGAAAATAATGATGATAATATCAATCAAAGGACATAACTCTTGAGAGTCACGTAGGAATTATCTCCCATGTTGTGAAACTTCTCAAATCTAACATAGTTTGCGCTACCCATTCAGCTGGCATAGAAGCAGATCTACAAAGCACAAAAACCGTAAGCTCAGAACACTCCTCAAATATGATGATAATATTTTATCGAGTGGCGTTCTCATTGATAACTGTCAGGAAGAAGGCATTATCACTGATATCTATTGAGAAGACAACGATGAAAGGGTGTCCTATTGAGTAGCGTTATCATTGATAACTATTGGGAAGAAGACAACGACAATAATGTTTGATCGAGCGGTGTTATCATATCCGTCAGAAAGAAGACAATAATATTTTGACAAGTGGTATTATAATTATCATTTATAGCTATTGGAAAAAAAGACAATAATGATAATATTTCTATCGAGTGGTGTTATCCGTGATAACAATAAGGAAGAAAACAATGATAATATTTCATCAAGTGGCAATATCACCGATAACTACTCAGAAAAAGAATAATGACGATAATATTTTATCACATAGTGCTATCAATGATAACTATTCAGACGAAGACAACAATAACAACGTTTTAACCCTGAGGTATTATCAATGATGACATCTTGGATGAACACAACGATGATACTGTATTATCATTTTGTTTCATTAATAATAAAGATGGAAAAGAATGTAGTGATGACAATGTTTTAGCTAGCTTCGTAATCTATTCAATCTCAACGACTGAAGGAAAGAAGAGGATGACAGAAGACAATGATCATAAATGATATATATATTTATATATATATATATATACACATATATATACACATATATATATGTATATGTATGTATATATGTGTATATATATATTTTATATATACATATGTAATTATATATGTATATAATATATAATATATCATCGAATGATACTATTACTAATGATAACGTTTGAGTGAAAAAAAGAGGGAGAGAGAGAGGGACAGAGAGAGAGAGAGAGGAGACAGAGAGAGAGAGGGAGAGGAGAGAGAGAGAGAGAGAGGGAGAGAGAGAGAGAGATGAAAGAGAGAGAGAAAGAGAGAGAAGAGGAGGGAGAGAAAGAGAAAGAGAGAGAGAGACTGCATACACATGTGTGTGTTAAGGAGAGAAAGAGAGAGAGAGACAGAGACAGAGACAGAGGCAGAGAATGATGATGTTTTTTCTTCGAATGACGATGCTAATGATAATTCACAGGAAAACAAAGATGACGGCATTTCATCGAGTAAGTGTTACCAAGGATTTATAAAGATTTCGATACTGTGGGGTTAGTGTTTAAAAGAGACAGACTGATAATGCAAAACAGAAGTCGATGATAAATCATTTTATTGACTGGCGTTAGTGATGACAACGATTCTGACAAACTTCTACAATGATGACAGACGACAGTGATGGTAACGATGATGACAGACGACAGTGATGACGATGATGACAGACGACACTGATGACGATGATGACAGACGACAGCGATGATGACGATGATGACAGACGACAGTGATGACGATGATGACAGACGACAGTGATGACGATGATGACAGACGACAGTGATGACGATGATGACAGACGACAGTGATGACGATGATGACAGACGGCAGTGATGACGATGATGACAGACGACAGTGATGACGATGATGACAAACGACAGTGATGACGATGATAACAAACGACAAAGATGACGATGATAACAAACGACAGTGATGACGATGATGACAGACGACAGTGATGACGATGATGACAGACGTCAGTGATGACGATGATGACAGACGACAATGATGACGATGATAACAAACGACAGTGATGACGATGATGACAGACGACAGTGATGACGATGATGACAAACGACAGTGATGATGATGATAACAAACGACAGTGATGACGATGATGACAGACGACAGTGATGACGATGATGACAAACGACAGTGATGACGATGATGACAGACGACAGTGATGACGATGACGACAGACGACAGTGATGACGATGATGACAAACGACAGTGATGACGATGATGACAAACGACAGTGATGACGATGATGACAAACGACAGTGATGACGATGATGACAGACGACAGTGATGACGATGATAACAAACGACAGTGATGACGATGATGACAGACGACAGTGATGACGATGATGACAGACGACAGTGATGACGATGATGACAAACGACAGTGATGATGATGATGACAGACGACAGTGATGACGATGATGACAGACGTCAGTGATGACGATGATGACAGACGACAATGATGACGATGATAACAAACGACAGTGATGACGATGATGACAGACGACAGTGATGACGATGATGACAAACGACAGTGATGATGATGATAACAAACGACAGTGATGACGATGATGACAGACGACAGTGATGACGATGATGACAAACGACAGTGATGACGATGATGACAGACGACAGTGATGACGATGATGACAGACGACAGTGATGACGATGATGACAAACGACAGTGATGACGATGATGACAAACGACAGTGATGACGATGATGACAGACGACAGTGATGACGATGATAACAAACGACAGTGATGACAGACGACAGTGATGACGATGATGACAGACGACAGTGATGACGATGATGACAAACGACAGTGATGATGATGATGACAGACGACAGTGATGACGATGATGACAGACGACAGTGATGACGATGATGACAGACGACAGTGATGACGATGATGACAGACGACAGTGATGACGATGATGACAAACGACAGTGATGACGATGATGACAAACGACAGTGATGACGATGATGACAAACGACAGTGATGATGATGATAACAAACGACAGTGATGACGACGATGACAGACGACAAATGATGACCATGATGACAGACGACAATGATGACGATGATGACAGACGACAATGATGACGATGATGACAAACGACAGTGATGACGATGATGACAAACGACAGTGATGACGATGATAACAAACGACAATGATGACGATGATGACAGACGACAATGATGACGATGATGACAGACGACAGTGATAACAATGATGACAGACGACAGTGATGATGACGATGATGACAGACGACAGTGATGACGATGATGACAGACGACAGCGATGACGATGATAACAAACGACAGTGATGACGATGATGACAGACGACAGTGATGACGATGATGACAGATGACAATGATAACGGCGATGACAGACGACAGTGATGACGATGATGACAAACGACAGTGATGACGACGATGACAGACGACAGTGATGACGATGACGACAGACGACAGTGATGATGACGATGATGACAGACGACAGTGATGACGATGATGACAGACCACAGTGATGACGACGATGACAGACGACAATGACGACGATGATAACAGACGACAGCGATGACGATACTTTACCAGACAGCGTCATTAATGACAACGGTTGGTATTTTGAAGTTCGGAATTGGTTCGGATGGAAATCTTCGCACTCGGGACAATTCCATACGCGCTCTTACCCAAATCTGCCTGTAATTATCTGGCAAGACTAATAGACTAAACAAAAACCCTGTGGTCTTGAAATGGAGAAAAACACAAGCGATGTGGATCCATACATTTTATCAAAACTGCAAAATAACGGTCATGAACGAATGAGAGAAACGAAACACAAGGATTATGCAGAAAACGAACACAATTTTGTCAGTGGTGATGATATCTTATCGACTGGCAATATAATTATAACGACAGCAGCGAGAAAAGAAAAGGATGGCGGAAAGACACTGCCGGCGGTATTTTCATCGAGTAGCGTTATCGATAATAACGACTGGGATAAGAACTTTTAGACACGAATGATGTCAGATGATAATATAGACCCACAGCCCCGGGAGTTTTGTTAATATATCACTGCAACGGTTTAAGAGGCGGTTAGGATGAACGAAGTTCCCGCAATCAGCCCACACACATGACCTATTTTCTAACCAACCCATCATTTCATTGTTATTTAAACTATTGCAGCAACCTTTCAACCTATAAACTGTTGTTGATGAAAGCAGACGATAAGGCCGAGCTAAATTATTATATATATATAAAAATAACAAACAAAACAGCAATAACGACAGTCAGTATTCTACGAGGGAGCTAAATGAAAGTTCAGCGTTTGCTGAAGAGGGTGTTCATCACATTCGCGCAGTTCCACACGCGCTCAGCCCATATATCTGGTAGTCATTATCTCGCAGACTTACGAGCCTGCGCGAAACCCTATACTCCGGCAAAGTCTTGAAATGGGAAAGGGGGTGGGGTGGGATGGGGGAGGGAGGGAAGGGGGGGGGAGAAGGGGATCAACGAAACGCTAAAACTGGTACCACCAGAATAACTATAGCATTAACCCGTTGACTCGTGCACCCTGTCCACCAACTGCAAAAACTTAACCCTTTGACTCCCTCACCCTATCCACCAGCTTCCTGCAGGAAGCTGGTGGATGGGGTGAGAGAGTCAGAGGGTTAAGTTTTTTTGCTTTACTAGCATGACTGACAATGCAGGATACTGGTGGACAGGGTGCGGGAGTCAAAGGGTTAAGTTTTTTTTTGCTTTACTAGCATGACTGACAATGCAGGATACTGGTGGACAGGGTGCGGGAGTCAAAGGGTTAAGTTTTTTTTGCTTTACTAGCATGACTGACAATGCAGGATACTGGTGGACAGGGTGCGGGAGTCAAAGGGTTAAGTTTTTTTGCTTTACTATAGCATGACTGACAATGCAGGATACTGGTGGACAGGGTGCGGGAGTCAAAGGGTTAAGTTTTTTTTTGCTTTACTAGCATGATTGAAGGAAGACTGAAGTCATGGTGATCATAAAAAACATGAAATCCCCTCCTGCAAAATAAAAACAAATGGCGCAACCTTGACACAGGTTAATAAGTTCAAATACCTAGGAACGGTCATTTCATCAGACGGCAGAAGCACATCGGAAATAGCTGGCAGAATCGGCCAAGCCAAAATAGCATTCAAGAAGATGACAAGCATTCTTACCAACAAATGCCTATCAATTAACATCAGAAAGAGAGTCCTTGAATGTTATATAGAACCAATACTGTTGTACGGATGCGAGGCGTGGACAGTCAGCAAACAAAGCCAGAGCAGGATCGAGGCAGCCGAGATGTGGTTTCTCAGAAAGAATGTTGCGAGTTCCATGGTCAGCAAAGAAAACAAACGAGACAGTCTTGATGGAGGCAGACACAAATAGATCACTCATAAGGAAGATTAGGAAAAGAACAAGCAACATTTATAGGCCATTTTATGAGGAAGGGGGATTTGGAGCACCTGGTCACAACGGGAAAGCTGGAGGGAAAGAGAGCACCAGGTAGACCCAGGGAGAGAATGCTGGACGGACTTGCAGAGTGGCTGGGGATGAAGAGGGTGGGGAAGATGCTGGGGGCAACGAGAGATAGAGATGATTGGAAGTCCATGGTCGCCAACGCTATGCGGCAGGGCACCTGATGATGATGATGATGAGCATAATTGACACTGCAGGATACAGGTGGACAAGGTGCATGAGTCAAAGGATTGATTATTTTAAGATGGGCAGGGAACAGTCCAGTTTTAATGTTGCAAGGACGACGCTGACCTCCAGCTCTGAGACAGGAGATCTTTATAATTATGGGATGAAACGATGACGTCACGTCTGGTCTGGCACATATCCGATGCCATCGCATGCATTTTCATCCGCTCAAACAGGCAACTAGATCGGGGAGAGAAAAAAAAAAAAAAAAGGAAACTGCAACATCCCAAATACACACAGTTCTTGACCTATAAAAACCGGATAACCACCACCTACCTATACATACATATGATATACATATATATACATGCATATATATATATACATATATATATATGTATGTAGATAGTTAGATAGATAGATAGATAGATATACTCATATAGATAGATTAGATAGATAGACAGATAGATAGATAGATAGATAGACAGACAGACAAATAGATAGATAGATAGATAGATAGATAGATAGACAGATAGATAGATAGATAGATAGATAGATAAAAAGATAGACAGACAGACAGACAGACAGATAGATAGATAGATAGACAGATTGATTGATAGATAGATAGATAGATAGATAGACAAATAGATAGATAGATAGATAGATAGATAGACAGATTGATTGATTAGATAGATAGATATAGATAGATAGACAGACAGATAGATAGATAGATAGACAGACAGATAGATAGATAGATAGATAGACAGACAGATAGATAGATAGATAGATAGATAGATAGATAGATAGACAGACAGATAGATAGATAGATAGATAGACAGATATATATAGATAGATAGATAGATAGACAGATAGATAGATAGATAGATAGACAGATAGATAGACAGATAGATAGATAGATAGACAGATAGATAGA
>JAPXFY010006498.1:0-12562 GCA_030674185.1 Monoplex corrugatus | reverse complement strand
TCAGTCTCTCTCTCTCTCTGCCTCTCTCTCTCTCTCCCTCTCTCTCTCTCTCTTTCAGTTTCTCTTTCTCTATGCCTTTCTGTCTGTCTGTCTGTCTCTCTCTCTGCCTTTCTTTCTCTCTCTCTCTCTCTCTTTCAGTTTCTCTTTCTCTATGCCTTTCTGTCTGTCTGTCTGTCTCTCTCTCTCTCTCTCTCTCTCTGCCTTTCTTTCTCTCTCTCTCTCTCTGCCTTTCTTTCTCTCTCTGCCTTTCTCTCTCTCTCAGTCTCTCTCTCTCTCTCTCTCTGCCTTTCTCTCTCTCAATCTCTCTCTCTCTCTCTGTCTCTCTCTCTCTGCCTCTCTCTCTCTCTCCCTCTCTCTCTCTCTCTCAGTCTCTCTCTCTCTCTGCCTCTCTCTCTCTCTCTCTTTCAGTTTCTCTCTCTCTATGCCTTTCTGTCTGTCTGTCTGTCTCTGTCTCTCTCTTTCTGCCTTTCTTTCTCTCTCTCTCTCTCTCTCTCTGCCTTTCTTTCTCTCTCTCTCTCTCTCTCTCTCTCTCTTTCAGTTTCTCTCTCTCTGTCTGTTTCTCTCTCTCTCTCTCCCTCTCTCTTTCAGTTTCTCTCTCTCTGTCTGTTTCTCTCTCTCTCTCTCCCTCTCTCTCTCTCTCTCTCTCTCTCTTTCAGTTTCTCTCTCTCTATGCCTTTCTGTCTGTCTGTCTGTCTCTCTCTCTCTCTCTCTCTTTGCCTTTCTTTCTTCTCTCTCTCTCTCTGCCTTTCTTTCTCTCTCTCTCTCTCTCTTTCGGTTTCTCTCTCTCTGTCTGTTTCTCTCTCTCTCTCAGTTTCTCTCTCTCTATGCCTTTCTGTCTGTCTGTCTGTCTGTCTCTGTCTCTCTCTCTCTCAGTCTCTCTCTCTCTGCCTTTCTTTCTCTCTCTCTCTCTCTCTCTGTCTGTCTGTTTGTCTGTCTCTCTGCCTTTCTGTCTGTCTGTCTGTCTCTCTCTTTGTCTCTCTCTCTCTGTCTCTCTCTCTGTCTCTCTCTCTCGTGCTGCACAACTGCTACAGAAAAAGCAAGGAGATTTAAATAAGTGAGAGTGGTTACCGTTGTGAAATCCATAAATGTCCGCCATAAATCGTCTGTTGTTCTGACCTCCTGGATACCGCTCTGTCTGGGTCACACAACGCACTCACTGGAAATCACCTAAACATCCTCAGCCTATCTACCCCTCTACCCCCTCCCCACCCCCTCTACTGTATCTCTCCACTCTCTCCTGTTTAAAAAGAATGATCAAGCCATTCTAATGATAAACCTTTTTAAACAAACGTTATTACAGAAAAATCTATATTTCGTATTTCTCAAGGTCACTACCAGCTCCTTGAATAAACTTCAGTTGAAGTAAAACTTCACGTTAATCGGATTCCATTAGCTCCGTTGTTAGAGCTCCATGCACAAACAGCAGGGTTATGAGTTCTACCCTTGGGTGAGCAGCGTTGTTTTTGTTTGGGGGATTTTTCTTTTTTTTGGGGGGGGGGGGGCGGTGATGGTGGTGGGTTTTTTTGTATCCATAGGCTAGGTAGGACCTCAGGACCTGGCCAGCTCATGGGTTTATGTGCAGGCTTAAGGCTTGTGCCATGATCATTTTGGATCTTCTCCATATGCTAGGTAGAGCCTCAGGACCTGGCCAGCTCATGGGTTTATGCGCAGGCTTGAGGCTTGTGCCATGATCATTTTCTCTATCACATGGCACCTGTGGCATCAATGCATATAGGATTCATTCCGAGCGTGGAGACGCCATATGATAAACTGAAAATGAAACGGGGACACCGGGAGACTGTCAGAACAATGACAACAGAGTTTAAATATTGTCAGAGATCCCTGCGAAGGTGTTGTTGACGTAGCTTCCTCAAAAAGTGCTGATTTTACGCTCACCCCCCACCCCACCTCCACTTCCTTTTTCTTTAAGTCTACGTGACTTTGACATTGACACCTTCTCTTTTAAACGTGCATTTGGGCAAAAAAAAAGTGTGGTGGGGGGGTGATAGAGGAGGAGTGAAGAGGATATTTGAAAATTGTCAATTTTGGTTTTGAGAAAAGATGATCCAGAAAACAACTGTTTCGAGGAGGGGAAGGTTAAAACTAACAAATGACGTTACCATAATTAACGATTTAAACAATCTAACTAAGTAACAAACAAAATTGATAAATTTCTAGAAGAAATGAATAAAAAATAAAACCAAGAATTGACTAACCATAACAGTGAACAGTGAAATAACATTATAAAGGTTTAGTGAATAGACATTAAATCAAAGACCACCACATGCATTTGAGATTCCTAAACGGCCAACATCTTTGACCAAAGTTATACAGAGATCCACCCAGAACCACAGTTGAGGAAATCCTGGTAGCACATTATGGTAACAGACAGACAGACAGACACATTTCCCTCCTGGGTAAAATGAAATAACCTCCCTTAAAAAAAGAAGCTTTCTCAAAAACAACAAACAAACTAGTGACAGCGACATGTTGCTGACAGAAAAGGTTTCTGTCTTCCAAATTGACTGCACGTATTTGTACAGGAGCCAATGTCGACAGACAAAAATGTGTGGAAAAAATCTATGCATGTGGCCTTGCAGTTCACCCAGCTGTAAGTGATACCTGACCCAGTTCTAGACTAGGCCAGGGTGGGAACTGTCCTCATAATGCTGGAACAGAGAAAAGTGGGATTCCCTACACACTGATTCCTGATAACCTCATGAATGTGGGACACATTTTACCTGTGAACGAAATGAGTTCTCTACACACGGATTGCTAGAACCTTACCGTTACGGGACACATTTTATCTTTTAATGAAGTACAAGTTCTCTACACACTGATTCCTATAACCTTACCGTTATGGACACATTTTATCTTTTAATGAAGTATAAGTTCTGTACATACGATTCCTATAACCTTACTGTTATGGACACATTTTATCTTTTAATGAAGTATAAGTTCTCTACACACTGATTGCTACAACCTTACCGTTATGGGATACGTTTAACGTTTTCATGCAGTGACTTCTCTACACATCCACTCCCTATGACCTCAGAGTTGTGGAATAATTCTTACTTGTGAACAAACTGAGTTCTCTACACATCCACTCCCTATGATCTCAAAGTTGTGGAATAATTCTTACTTGTGAACAAACTGAGTTCTCTACACATCCACTCCCTATGATCTCAAAGTTGTGGAATAATTCTTACTTGTGAACAAACTGAGTTCTCTACACATCCACTCCCTATGATCTCAAAGTTGTGGAATAATTCTTACTTGTGAACAAACTGAGTTCTCTACACATCCACTCCCTATGACCTCAAAGTTGTGGAACAATTTTTACCTGTGAACAAAATCAGTTCTCTACACATCCACTCCCTATGACCTCAGAGTTGTGGAACAATTCTTATTTGCGAACGAAGTGACTTCTTAACACACTGATTCCCTGAGGTCACAGGATATGGGAAATTTTTAACTGTGAATGAGGTAGGTCAGTTGCAAAGCAGACAACAACCACTGGTATAGCACTGGCCAGCAATGCATCTCACCTTTGCTGCCTTACACTGTCTATGTGTGTGTGTGTGTGGTGGTATGTGTGTGTGTGTGGGTTGTGTGGTGTGGTGGTGTGTGTGTGTGTGTGTGGTGGTGATGTGTGTTGGTGTGTGGATGTGTTGTGTGGTGGTGTGGTGTGTATGTGTGTGTGGAGTGTGTTGGTGGTGTGTGTTGTGTGTTGTGGTGAGTGTGTGTGTGTTGTGGTGGGTGTGTGTGTTGTGGGTGTGTGTGTGTGTGTGGTGGTGTGTTGTGTGTGTGGTGAGTGTGTGTTGTGTGGTGTATGTGTGTGTGTGGTGAGTGTGTGTGGTTGTGTGAGTGTTGTGTGTGTGTGGTGAGTGTGTGTGTGTGGTGTGAGTGGTGTGTGTGTGTGTGTGGTGTGTGTATGTGGTGTGTGGTGGATGTGTGTGTGTGGTATGTTTGTGTGGTGTGTGGTGTGTAGTGTGTGTGGTGGTGTGTGTGTTGTGTGTGTGGTGGTTTGGGTGTTGTTGGTGTGGTGTGGGGGGTGTGTGGTGTGTGTGTGTGGTGTGTTGTGTTGAGTGTGTGTGTGGGTGAGTGTGTTGTGGTGTGTGTGGTGATGTGTGTGTGTGTGGTGTGTGGTGTTGTGTTGTGGTGAGTGTGTGTGTGTGTGTGTGGTGAGTGTGTGTGGTGTTGTTGTGTGTGGGTGAGTGTGTGTGTGTGGTGAGTGGTTGTGTGTGTGTTGTGTGTGTTGGTTGATGTGTGTGTGTGTGTGTGTGTGTGTGTGTGTGTGTGTGGGTGGTGTGTGTGTGTGTGGGTGAGTGATTGTGTGTGTGTGTGGTGTGTGTGTGTGGTGTGTGGATGTGTGTGTGTGTGGTTGTGAGTGAGTTGTGTGTGTGTGGGTGAGTGATGTGTGTGTGTGGTGGTGAGTGATTGTTTGTTTGTGATTGTGTGGTGGTGATGTGTAGTGTGTGTGTGGGTGGTGATGTGTTGGATTGTGTGTTGTGTGTGGTGGTGAGTGTGTTGTTGTGTGAGTGTGTGTGTGTGGTGGGTGAGTGTGTGTGTGTGTTGTGTGGTGATGTGTGTGTGTGGTGTGTTGTGGTTGAGGGTGGAGTGTTGTGTGTGTGTTGGTGTGGTGTGATGTGTGGTGTGTGTTGTGTGTGTGGTGTGGGTGTGTAGTTTGTGTGGTGGGGTGGTGGTGGTGGTGTGGTGGGTGTGTGTTGGTGGTTGTGTTGTGGATGTGTGGTGTGGTGTGTGGTGAGGTGATGTGTGTGTGTGGTTGTGTGGGTGTGATGGTGGATGTGGTTGTGTGTGGGTGAGTGTGATGTGTTGTGTGTGGTGTGGTGTGTGATGGATGTGTGTGTGTGGGTGAGTGTGGTGTTGTGTGAGTGTGGTTGTGTTGTGTGTGTTTGTGTGGTGTGTGTGGGTGTGTGTGTGTGTGTGTGATGTGTGTTGTGTGATGTGTGTTGGGTTGTGGTGAGTGTGGTAGTGGTTTGTGTGTGGTGTGGTTTGTGTGGTGAGTGATGTGTAGTGTTGGTGGGGTTGTGTGGTGTGTGGTGAGTGATGGTTGTGTGGTGAGGTGTGTGGAGGTTGTTGGGTGGTGTGTGTTGTGTGTGTGGTGAGTGGTTGTGTGTGTGTGTGTGTGGTGATGTGTGTGTGTGTGTTGTGTGTGGTGAGTGGTGTTGTGGTGTGGTGTGATGTGTGTGTGGTGGAGTGTGTGTGGTTTGGTGGGGTGTTGGTTGTGTGTGGGTGGAGTGTTGTGTGTGGTGTGTGTGGGTGTTGTTGGTTGAGGTGTGTGTGGTGTGTGTGGTGTGTGTTGTGGGTGATGTGTGTGTGTGTGTGTGTGTGGTGAGTGGTGTGTGTGTGTGTGGGTGGTGTGGTGTGGTGGTGTGTTGTGTGTGTGTGGTTGGGTGGTGAGTGTGGTGGTAGTGTGGTGTGTGTGTGGTGTGTGTTTGTGTGGTGTGTGGTGGGTGTGTGGTGTGGTTGTTGTGTGTGGTGTGTGTGTGTGTGTGTGTTGGTGTGTGTGTGGTGTTGTGTGTGTTGTGAGTGTGTGTGGTTGGTGTGGTGTGTTGTGTGTGTGTGTTGTGTGTTGTGTGTGTGTTGGGTGTGTGTGGTGTGTGTGTGTTGGTAGTGGTGGGGTGGTGGTGTGTAGTGTGTGTGTGGTGTGTTGAGTTGTGTGGGTGTGTGTGTGTGGTGTGTGTGTGGGTGTGTGGTGTGTGTGGAGTGTTGTGTGTGGTGAGTGTTGGTGTGTGTGGGTGGGTGTGTGTATGTGTGGTGGTGTGGGTGGTTGTGTGGTGTGTGGTGTGGTTTGTGTGGGTGTGTTGTGTGTTGGTGTGGTTGTGTGTGGTGTTGTTGTGTGGGGGGGGTGTGTGTGTTGAGGGTGGTGTGTGTTGTGTGTGGGTGTGGGTTGGTGTGGTGGGGAGTGTTGGGTGTTGTGGTTTGGGGTGTGGGTGGGTGGGTGTGGGTGGGTGTTTGTGTGTGGGGGGTGTGGTGTGGGTTGTGGGGGGGTGGTGGTGTGTTGGTGTGGGGGGTGGGTGGGTGTGGGTGTGTGGTGGGGTTGGGTTGTGGTGGTTGGGTGTGGGTTTGGTGGGGGGGTGTGGTGGTGGGGTGGGTGGTATTGGTGGTGTGTGGTGGTGTGGTGGGTGGGTTTGGTGGGGTGTGTGTGTGGTGTGTGTGGTGTGGTGGTGGTTGTGTTGTGGGGTTGGTGGGGGGTGGGTTGTTGGGTGGTGGTGTGGGGTGTGTGTGGGTTGTGAGGGGGTGGTGTGTTGGTGGGGTGGGTTTGTGTGGGGGTTGGTGAGTGTTGGTGGTGGTGTGGTGTGTGGGATGTGGTGGTGAGTGATGGTGTGTATGTTGTGTGGTGGTGTGAGTGTGTGTATGTGTGTGTGTGATGTGTATGATGTGTGGTGGGTGATGTGTGTTGTGTGGTGAGTGATGTGTATGTATGTTGTGTGAGTGATGTGTTGTTGTGTGTAGTGTGTGTATGTGTGTGGTGAGTGATGTGTATGTTGTGTGGTGAGTGATGTGTGTTGTGTGTGTGTGGTGAGTGATGTGTATGTATGTGTGTGGTGAGTGAGTGTGTTGTGTATGTGTGGTGGTGAGTGATGTGTGTGTATGTGTGTGTGGTGAGTGATGTGTGTATGTGTGTGGTGAGTGATGTGTGTGTATGTGTGTGGTGAGTGATGTGTGTGTATGTGTGTGGTGAGTGATGTGTATGTGTGTGGTGAGTGATGTGTGTGTATGTGTGTGGTGAGTGATGTGTTGTATGTGTGTGGTGAGTGATGTGTATGTGTGTGGTGAGTGATTGTGTATGTGTGTGGTGAGTGTGTGTGTGTATGTGTGTGGTGAGTGGTGTGTGTATGTGTGTGTGTGTGTGTGTGTGTGGTGTGTGAGTGAGTGATGTGTGTGTGTGTGTGTGTGTGGTGAGTGATGTGTATGTGTGTGTGTGTGTGGTGAGTGATGTGTGTGTGTGTGTGTGTGGAGTGATGTGTGTCTATGTGTGTGGTGAGTGGTGTGTGTGTATGCGTGTGGTGAGTGGTGTGTGTCTGTGTGTGGTGAGTGGTGTGTGTGTATGTGTGGTGAGTGGTGTGTGTGTGTGTGTGTGTGGAAGCACCCGTGAATCATAAAATGTGTATATGAAATAATCAAATCTATGTTTTCAAATCTACTTCAGGTTTCCACGTTTTATTTTGTTTTAGAATAATTTCAGTGATTACCACTATCAATGCGTCAGTTTAAAAATAGTTTTTGATCTATTATCGTTTCTGTGTGGGTTAAGTAAAAAAAAAATATGTATGCTCTCTCTCTCTCCTCTATCTCTCTCTCACACACACACACACACACACACACACACACACACACACACACACACATACACACACACACACACACACACACACACACACACACTGTACAATTTCCCCAGAAAAAGCAAGGAGATTTAAATACGTGAGAGTGGTTACCGTTGTGAAATCCATAAATGTCCGCCATAAATCGTCTGTTGTTCTGACCTCTGAGATACCGCTCTGTCTGGGTCACACAACATACTCACTGGTGATCACCCAAAAGGCCTCAACCTAATCCCCAAACTTCTCCCTCTCACTCACATTCTGTCTGTATGCGTTACGATGCATCATTGATATACAGGGGGGGGGGGGGTGTGCAAAAGTAGGTATACAGTTATGAAAAAAGAAAACACGTACAATAGTCATTGCATTTATTATACACACAAATGAATATACATGTAATAACAAGCACAGCCTTAATCCCTCAGATACTCAAATTGCTTGCCGTCGGTATTCACACACTCCTCTAATCGAGAGCAGAATTAATCATTATAATAATGATGTGATACTTACTGTATACCTACTTTTGCACCGCCCTGTATATGTGCAGGTTATCTATTATTACATAAAATGATGTCTTTAGTAAAACAGTGATTATGTATAAAGCTATGTATCTTTAGTGTATATGTGTAATGAACTTACTGTTACATGAACTTATACGTGCTCCATGCTTACTCTCCTCTCCCTTCCCTTTCTGAACTCTTCGCTCTTCTTCTGATTCTCAAAATCCCTCAAAACAGTCGGAAGTCTATTGCTTTCCCATTGTTTTTCCCTGTTTTGGGGCCTTTTCTGTGTAATTATCTGCCCTTTGATCTGAGAAATTTGCCTGACTTTTTCTCTTTTAAGACTCAACTTAAAGCCCATCTATTTCGTGGATACTTTTGTTTGAATTAATTTTGTTATACTGACTCTATCCCATCCAGTTTTAGTGCGTTCTTGTTGTAGTTGTATGTAAGTGTATGTGTGTGTATGTAGTTGTATGTAGGTGTATGTGTGTGCATGATGTTCATGGCCAAAAATAGTGAATGCGTGTCACATGTATAGTCTATTGTATTGTATTGTATTGTATTGTATTGTATTGTATTGTATTGTATTGTAATGTACTGTACTGTAGTGTATTGTAGTGTAGTGTAATGTAGTGTAGTGTAATGTAATGTAATGTAATGTAGTGTAATGTAGTGTGGTGTTATTGTATTGTATTGTATTGTATTGTATTGCATCGCATTGTACTGTACGGTACTGTATTGTATTGTACCGTATTGTATTGTATTGTATTACATTGTACTGTACTGTATCGTATCGTATCCTATCGCATTGCACCGTATCGTGTCGTATCCTATCCTATTTTGTCCTATCCTATCCTATCCTATCCTATCCTATCCTATCCTATCCTATCCTATCCTATCCTATCGCATTGCATCACATCGCATCGTATTGTATCGTATCATATTGTAGTGTTTTGTATTGTATTGTACAATTGTAAGCGCCTACGGCACTGCTGGGTGCATTATAAATGTACAGTCTTGGTGGTGGTGGTGGTGGTAGTAAACAATTATCATATGTGGATTTGTGTGTTTGTATTTTTCTTTTGAATACATGTATGTATGTATGTATGTTCACATGTGCTTTTGCTTAAACGTCTGAAGTTAGTAGCTAGATGTTTCATTATTATCAGTATTTATTATTCTTACATTTAAAACAATTTCTTCTTAGCTGTACAAGATAGATTTTGGCAACGGCAGACATGGCATACTGACCACTGTTGTATTGTGTCATTCATTGTCTTTACCGTTGCAAAATAAAGATCTCTTTTCTCTCTCTCTCTCTCTCTCTCTCTCTCCTCTCTCTCTTCTCTCTCTCTCTCTCTTTCTTTCTTTCTTTCTTTCTTTGCAAGTCGTATGAAAGTATACGACAAAAATGCATAATCTTTGATGAGGACATTTAGAGTCAAAGGGTCATTACCAGAATACTCATGACTGAAGATGAAAAATATCAAAAATCCCTCGCGAAATTTATCGCCCTTGCTTGGGAAAGTCGGAGAAAAAAACAACACAGCAATTAATTAATGTAAGTTTATCTCCAGTGAAGATATCACTTTATACTGTTCTTATGTTTATTTGCCGATTTGGGTCTTCCTCTTACTTATATGACTAATTACGTCGGGTGGTTAACTGTTTTTTCAACTTTTTGTTCAACTTTTTAAATTAATGTAAGTTTTATCTCCAGTGAAGATATCACTTTATACTGTTCTTATGTTTATTTGCCGGATTTGGGCCTTCCTCTTACTTATATGACTAATTACGTCGGGTGGTTAACTGTTTCTTCAACTTTTTGTTCAACTTTTTGTTCAACTTTTTTCCTTCATGTTTTTCTTCATCATTAGGAAAAAAATTCAAATGGATGTAATGTCAGCCATGACTATATTTATAAATCTTTATTTCGCCAAAACGTCGCCGCAAAATTTATTGACTTTGTTTTATGCTCCTTGCCACAAGGACAAAAATGTCAATGGCAATAAACCATTTTCAGTTTCTCTCTCTCTCTCTCTCTCTCTCTCTCTCTCTCTCTCTCTCTCTCTCTCTCTCTCTCTCTTCTCTCTTCTTTCCGTATTGTGTATTTTCTCACAAATACAAAAATGTCCATTAATTGCTGTACATTTTATTTTATTTATTCATGTTTGTTCTTATCATACTTTCTTTCTCTACAGTTGTAAAATGCTTGTGATTTTGAATACAAATACATAACGATAAGCCAGTACACACAAACCTGGTTTGGTTTATTGTACCCAAAACTGCCATTCAGCATTTCACATTTCCTCCTATGTAAATATGTAACTAATATAGGTAGCTAGATGGATAGATGGATAGATACATCATCATCATCATCATGAGATGCCCTGCCGCATGGCGTTGGTGACCATGGACTTCCAACCATCTCTATCTCTCGTTGCACCCAGCATCTCCTCCACCCTCTTCATCCCCAGCCACTCTGCAAGTCCGTCCAGCATTCTCTCCCTGGGTCTACCCGGTGCTCTCTTTCCCTCCAACTTTCCCGTTGTGACCAGGTGCTCCAAATCTCCCTTCCTCATAAAATGGCCTATAAATGTTGCTTGTCTTTTCCTTATCAGTGATCGACTTGTGTCTGTCTCCATCAAGACTGTCTCGTTTGTTTTCTTTGCTGTCCATGGTACTCTCAACATTCTTCCGAGAAACCACATCTCGGCTGCCTCAATCCTGCTCTGGCTTTGCTTGCTGACTGTCCACGCCTCGCATCCGTACAACAGTATTGGTTCTATATAACACTCAAGGACTCTCTTTCTGATGTTAATTGATAGGCATTTGTTGGAAAGAATGCTTGTCATCTTCTTGAATGCTGTTTTGGCTTGGCCGATTCTGCCAGCTATTTCTGATGTGCATCTGCCGTCTGATGAAATGACCGTTCCCAGGTATTTGAACTTATTAACCTGTGTCAAGGTTGTGCCATTTGCTGTTATTTTGCAGGAGGGGATTTCATGTTTTTTACTGATCACCATGACTTCAGTCTTCCTGCTGTTTAGTTCCAACCCCTTACCTTTGCTTTCTGTTTCTAGTATATTCACAAGATTTTGTAGGTCCCTTTCATTTTCTGCAATTAGCACGGTGTCATCTGCGTACCGAATGTTGTTTATCATTTTCCCTCCAACCTTTAATCCAGGGTCGTCTTCTAGGTTTCTCATGATGTTTTCGCTATATAGTGAAAACAGATCTGGTGACAAAACACAACCCTGTCTGACTCCTCTTTTGATGTTTTGGAAAGCGCTTATATTGTTTTCTATTCTCATTGCAGCTGTTTGTTCCCAGTACATATTCCTGATTATTCGTAGATCTTTTCTATCGACATTGAGTCTCTCCAGTTGGTTGATCAATTCTTCATAGATACATACATACATACATACATACATACATACATACATACATACATACATACATGCATGCATGCATACATACATACATACATACATACATAGACAGACAGACAGACAGAGAGAGAGAGAGAGAGACAGAGACAGAGACAGAGACACAGAGAGAGAGATGCATAGATACATGTAGATAGACCCAAGAATATAGTATATTAAAACCAAACAGACAGAAGGTATGTAATACCTTATGGAAAACATACAGGTGAATGAACCAGCAAGGCAGAAAATTAAAAACGAAGACATAACAAAGCAAAGGAAAAACAATGGCAGAAACAAAGAGAGTAACAGACAACAGGAAATTTCTAGCACAGAATGTCCAAAAGGTGGAGGTTGTATTTATCCTGAAAGAGCCCCCGGCATCTTCATGGGGTAGAAGGGGGAGAATTAAGTGAGATCTGACGAAAGACTCATTTTGTGCTGGAATATCACACTATAGCCAGAACACTACAAGGATGAAGTAGGTGTGTGACTGATTGCTTGTCATATTCAAATTACCAGTTACCTACCCTGGGAAGTGGTTTTCCCTCAGGTGGCAGGCACTGTAGCTCCACAGTGGTGTGTGCAATCACCCTGGTGCTCATGGGTATCCTCTGGAATCGTTTTCTTCAAATCTGCAAAAAAAACAACAACAAAAAGTCATTATCAACGTTAGCCCAGAAAGACTGGCTTCTCTTCTCAACCACCTACTATTTTTAATTATCAACATTAGCTTACAAAGATTTGCTTGTCTCTCTATCCACCGTTCAAATTATCAACATTAACCTACAAAGATTTGCTTGTCTCCGACCCACTGTTATAATTATCAACGTTATCTACAAAGACCGGCTTGTCTCCCTACCTAATGTTATAATTATCAACATTATCTACAAAGACCAGCTTGTCTCCCTACCTACTGTTATAATTATCAACATTATCTACAAAGACTGGCTTGTCTCCCAACCCGCTGTTATAATTATCAACACTGACCTACAACACTGGTTTGTCTCCCTACCTACTGTTATAATTATCAACAGTGACCTACAAAGACTGGCTTGTCTCCCTACCTAATGTTATAATTATCAACACTGACCTACAAAGGCTCGTTCATCTCCCAACCTACTGTTATAATTATAAACATGAACTTACTAAGACTGGCTTGTCTCCTAATATGCCCACTGTTAAAATTATCGATATTAGCTAACAAAGACTAGATTACCTCCTTATGCGCCCACTGTTAAAATTATCGATATTAGCTAACAAAGACTGGATTATCTCC
>JAPXFY010006497.1:0-12564 GCA_030674185.1 Monoplex corrugatus | reverse complement strand
TGTTCAAGTCTAAATTTTAGTTTTAATTTTGGCACGGTTTTCCGGGATCACACAGATATGGAGTTATCGCATCCTGTCGCTCCCTGTTTGCTGTACCAACCACCGTCTTTGGGCCAATCTATTTCGCTATCTTGACTTGCTGCTCCATCTGGTGTTGTCGCCCTTTCATCCGGGCCTTGAAATCAAGATGCACTGTTTCAAGGCCCCTTTGTACTCCGCTGTGCTTAATCCCTTTGTTCGGCCTTTATGGGTGGCTGTGGGATTCTGCTTTTACAATTTAAGAATTGTCCTTTACACAGGACTGGTTAAAACGTGGATTTGATATTTAATTTAGTGGTTGTTGATTTGTTTTTTCTCTCCCTTTATTTGTGTCCCCTGTTTGTTTTATGTTTCAACAGTGCTCTTGTAGGGAGGTGATTTAGAATTCTCACATTTAAAAAAAATCAACTTTTGTCACTGCACTTGCTTTGCACATACATATATATATTTCAGAACGCTTTTTCAAGCCTTTTTAGAATATCCATTTGGTAAACATATAGAAGAATAGTTAGCATGGAATGTGTCAATCTCTGTGTGTATGAGTATATATACATATACTTTATATTTATACATATACATTTACATTACTATATGAATATGTATTTTTATATTATGTATTTACTTTACCGGTTTGTACTCATATAATATATTATATATATTCTTATATTTATATAATTAAGTTTTAATTGTAATATGTATCTGTTATTATATATATGTTATTATACATACCGGTATATACTCATATATTTATTTATTTTTTTTTGTTAGTGGGGTGTGTGTGTGTGTGTGTGTGTTGTGTGTGTGTGTGTGTGTGTGTGTGTGTGTGTGTGTGGACGGGGTCCCCCCGCCGATCGGGACCTATGAATGCATACTGATCTTTTATCGACTGGCATAGGTCTTCGTGTGGGATGAAAAGACCGTTCCTGAGGGCACATGCTGTTCCTTTGGCTGGTGTGTTTCCGCCAGTTAGTCCTTTCTGTTGAATGACAAGTTTCAAGTTTTCTGCGGCTGTTCAAATATGATTTTGCCCTGCAGTGCACCGCTATCGCTGGCTTACTCTGCTGCAGGCCATGTCTTTCTAGTTGGTAGGTGTTGATGCCACAGCTGTGAGGAAGGCTGGCCTTGGCCTTCAGAGTACCTTGTAACGCTCTTGTGGTCTTCCCTGTTCACGGTACTCTTGCTTCAGGTTCTTAACAGGGAAATATCTTTGGGATACGGTGATCTTTCATGCGGGGCAGCGTGTTGCCCAGGTACCTGGCATTTGGGGAGTGGAAACTCTACACTTTGCAAGCACATAATTTCTGTGCTTGAAAGCTTTGGACACTCGAATTTGACACGTGATGCTGAGATATCTGTGGTGAACTGTTCCAAAATGTTCACAGGTGTCGTCGATTACTACAGCCTAAAATTTCTACATACGTTCTGCATAGATACATACATATATACATACTTTCTGCATACATACATGCATACATAAACATACATACATACATACATACATACATACATACTCATACATACATACTACAACACACTACATATATACATACATTTCACACATTTCAAAAATACATACCCTACATACATACATTAATAACACATACATACATAAATACACAAAATAACATACATACATACATTACACACATACATACACCCATTTTATACATACATACATACATACTTATATATACATACATACATATTATACATACATACGTAATGATAGATACATACATATATACATACATAAAATACAATACATACATAATACATACAAATTTCATATATACAAAACATAACGTAATGCATACATAAATAAGTAATGAATTTCATATATACATATATTTCATACATAAAATGCATAATGCTTAAAATACTTACACACATACATACATACTTTCATACAACACTGTATAATACGTGTCTAATATCACTTAGAGTGAAAAGACGTTTAAAAAACAAGAAAGAAGAAGGAATACCCTACATACATGCATGCATACATACATACATACAATACATACATACATACTTACATACATACATACTACATACCTTACATACCCTACTACATACATATCATACATACATACCATTAACATACGTACGTACGTACATACATATACATACATGCATACATTAATAAATTTGCATACATACATACACACATACATACATACATGCACGCATACTTCATACATGAGTGTGTGTGTGTGGTGTTTCGTGCGTGTGTGTGTGTGTGTGTGTGGTGTGCGCGCGCGCGCGCGCGGTTAGAACTGCAATGGATTTCTGGATGCCGCGGGTAGCACTGGCATCTCCAGGCCAACTTTGCCCTTTGGATTTTAACAAGGGGTTATAGGAAGCCCATGGTATTGGTTTGCCATAGTGGGGGGTATGTGCACAGCCGTAGCCCGTGAACGCTCTGTGTACTGTTGCGAGACCTGGACTATCTACCAACGTCATTGTTTAACAAAAGACGGACTGACGGAATTTGAACCTTAGAGAGAAGAATGGCAGAATGGTTCAAGGGCGTTCGCCTGCCAATAACTAAACTCGAGGTTCCTGTGTTCACTCCGTGGAGGCCTCGACTTTTTCTCCTCAGTTTGCCCGAAAATCGAACTGAACTTTCTAGTCCTTCGGAAGGGGACGAAAAACGGTCGGACCGTGTGCTTTCTGGCTGCGCACGCTAAAGATCCCATGGCAGTTGAAAATCGTGAAAAAGCAGAGCATTGCTCGGCAGCCTTGGTATAAAACATTGGAGAGATGGGTTGATTTCCCAGGTCCTACCCCTTGAAGACCAATGTGCTTCTTGCCTTTCTAAAGTCTTGGTAAAAAAAAAAAAAAAAGATGAATATGAATTTAAAGCGAGGGAGGGGGTTGAGCGCCGCCCTCGGGGTTTGCTGGCCACGGGAAAAGTTGAAGTCTCTGCCACCTCACTCTCCTACGACCCCCAGGGTTATGGAATTATCTAGGTAGGCCCTCAGGACCTGGCCAGCTCGTGGTTTATGTGCAGGCTTAAGCTTGTGCCGTGATCATTCTGGGTCTTCTTTATCTCATGGCACCTGTGATGTTAGTGCATAGGGAAATTTCATTCCGAGCGCGGAGACGTCGTTTTGAGAAATTGAAATTGAAACTGAAACTGAAACTGAAACTGAAACTAAAAAAATAACAAAAGGGCCCGCATGACCCATTCCATGCGGTCCCTGTGGAAGAACCTGTGTTTCCAGGATGGGTCTTGTATCCGACGGGTAGACCCTTTTCAGGGGTAAAGGATCAACTTCGGGGTCTATGCTCATACATGGAATATTTTTTAGGCCTATGAAAGATGTGGTGTGTATGATGTGGGTGTTTGGTGTGTGTTTGTTTGTTGTCGGGTGTATGTGTGGTTATGCATGTTTATGTGTGGTGTGTTGTGTGGTGGTGGTATGTGTGATGTTGTGTGATGTATTGTGTGTGTGGTTGTGTATGTGTGTTTTGTTTGTGTAGTGTGTGGTTCGTGGGGGGGGGGGGCTCGTGTTTTGGGTGGGGCGGTGGGGTGGGTGTGAGGCGTGGGGTATGTATTATATATATTTTATATATATTTACATATAGTTAGTACATATGTATATATAATTGTGTATATGTCTATGTCCTGTGTGTGTTGTGTGTATTGTATGTATGTGTGTCTGTGTGTGTCTGGTGTGTGCGTCTGTGTATATAAGCTTTGTGTTGGATGTGTGCTTTTCCCAATTTTTTTGTGGTGTGTGTGTAATGATGGGAATTGTGTGCTGTAAAGGGGGTGGGGGGGGTATTATGGTAAATTACCACAGGAGGGAAATATAAGGATTATATCTACTGTGAAAACGTTTTCAATATTTTTCTGAATAAAATGGAATAATTCCCAAACTGAGTACTGTTGCCCTTTTGACGATTACAATATTTCGGATACAAGGAGCCAGATTTTTTATTTTGTTATTGTTTGTTGTGTGTTTTTGTTGTTTTTGTTGTTTGTTGTTGTTGTTGTTGTGTTGTTGTTGTTGTTTTGGGTTGTTGTTTTTGTTGTTGTTGTTTTTTGGGTTTTGGGTTGGGTTGGTTGGTTGTTGTTGTTTGTTGTTGGGTTGTTGTTGTTGTTTGTTGGGTTGTTGTTGGGTTGTTTTGTTGTTGTTGTTGTGTTTTGTTTTGTATTTGTTGTTTTTTTTTGTTTTTTGTTGTTTGTGTTGTGTTGTGTTGTTGTTGTTGTTTTGTTGTTGTTGTTGTTGTTTTTGTCTGTTGTGCTTTTGTGTTGTTTGTTGTTGGTTTTGTGCGTTTCCGTCGTGTCGGTGCCGTTCGTGTCGTCGTAAACTGAGTCAGAATTTATTGTCTAAAGGGGTTTTTTGGGGAAAAAAAACCGATGGAAAAACGGTTTTTTTTTTTAAATATTTTTTTTAATTGTTGTATCGTTTATATTTTTTTTGATTATTTTTGATTATTAGAGAGGTTTGGGTTGGGGTTTTGGTTTTCTTTTGGGTTTTTGGGGGGGTTTTTTTGGGTTTTTTGGGTTGGGTTTTGGTTGGGTTGTTGGGGTTTGGTTGGGTTTGTTGTTGTTTGTTGGTTGTTTGGATTGTTGGTTTGGTTGGGTTGGGTTGATTGATTGGTTGGGTTTGGTTTGGTTGGGGGGTTTTTGTTGGTTGGGGTTTGGTTTTTGTTGGGTTTGGGTTTGGGTTTGGAGGTTGGTTGGGGTTGTTGTTGATTGATTGATTGATTGATTGATTGATTGTTTGATTGTTGTTGGGTTGGTTGGGGATTGATTGATTGATTGTTGGTTGGTTGGTTTTGACCCGTAAATTTTTTTTACCTTTGGAAGTGGAATTTTCGTTTTAAAAATTTCCAGTGATGTGTGTATTGTGTTTGTTTGCGTGGTGCGGGCGTTGTGTTGTGTTCGTGTGGTGTCTGTGTGTTGTTTTATGTGAGGTGTTGGATCTTAAAATGGCTTTTAAATGAGACTGCAGCCGGGAACCCCATTTTATGTCTTTCAGAAAAACTAGCACCCTCTACCACTCAAGGGCTATGGAAGGTAGATAGCATATCCAAGTCCGACAGGGAACCAAAAGCCAGCCCCGCAACCATAAACAGAAGCCCCTTTCGTACACCCTAGGTAGGCGAAGACGAAAAGCTTGATGGAGGCAGACACAAGAAGATTTATAGCAACATTTACAGGACATTTTATGAGGACAGAGAAATTAGAACACCTGGTCACAACAGGAAAGCTGGAGGGAATGAGAACACCAGGTAGACCCAGGGAGAGAAACATTGGATGGACTTGCAAGGGTGGCTGAGGGACGGAGAAGGTTGGAGATGGGACTTGCAGCGACAACGGACTAGATTCGTACGGAGGGCCATGATCGCCAACGCCATGCGGCAGGGCACATGGTGAATGACGATGATGGGTGATGATGAGGTAGACGAAATTTTTGCGAGATACGCTGGCCGAGCGGTATATTTGTTCCATCTTACAGCAAGCGTGGTTAGATGTTCGCAAGGCTACAGAGGGGAATTCTCGCCCGGGCCAGGTAAGATGGTGGCGTGTGAAAGTTGGTTTGTGTTTTGATGCGACTTCGTTATGTTGTGAAATAAGTGCTGTAACATTGGCTACAAAAAAATATCTCTGCCTCGCATCCGTTTCATAGCAACACTTTTTTTCTGGCCTCGTGCTTACGAGCCAACACACCAGCCAGTAAAACGGGCCTCTAATCACTCCACTTTACGGGGAATTACCCCTGACTTTGGGGTAGCAAAAAACCCCAAAGAAACGTCAAAATCAATTTTCATTGCTCTTCCAAAGAAGACAGGGGCTAAGAATGGAACTCCATCGCACAATTCAGTTTGATGAGTCATGTAACAAAAATCCTGTTAAGAATAATCAAAGATGAGGACAAGGAATAGAATCAAAGAGAAATAGCAGATGTACAGATTTGTAGAAGGGAAAAGGGAAAAAATTAATGCCACATACATCCTAAGAAAATATCATAGAGAGGTCAATCGAGATGAATAAGGATTTACAATTTATGCTTTGTTGATTATAACCAAGGCTTTCGATCAGGTAAGAATGAAGAAATGATCAACCAACTAGAAAGACTCAATTGACGGAAAAGATCTACGAATAATCAGAAATATGTATTTGGGAAAAACAAACTGCAATGAAAATAGAAAATAATATAAGCTCTTTCCAAAACATCAAAAGAGGAGTCAGACAGGGTTGTGTTTTGGGCACCAGATCTGTTTTCACTTTACAGCGGGAAAACATCACGAGAAACCTAGAGGAAGACCCTGGATTAAAGGTTTTGGAGGAAAAATGATTAACAAACATTTTTATACGCAGATGACACCGTGCTGGTTGCAGAAAATGAAAAAGGGACTTACAAAACTTGTGAATATACCAGAAATAGAAAGCAAAGGTAAAGGGTTGGAACTAATAGCAGGAAGACTGAAGTCATAGTGATCAGTAAAAAACATGAATCCTTTCCTGCAAAATACGGCAAAACGGCACAACCTTGAGACAGGTTGATAAGTTTAAATACCTGGTAACGATTTATTTCACCAGACGCAGATGCACATCAGAAAATAGCCGCAGAATCGGCCAAGCCAAAAACAGCATTCAAGAAGATGAAAAGCATTCTTACCAACAAATGCCTATTCAAATTAACTTCAGGAAAAGAGTTCTTGAATGTTATATAGAACCAATAATGTTATACGGTTGTCAGGCGTGGACAGTCAACAATCAGAGGGCAGAACAAGATTGAGGCAGCCGAGATGTGGTTTCTAAGAAGAATGTTTATAGTTCCATGGACAACAAAGAAAACAAACGAGACAGTCTTGATGGAGGCAGACACAAGAAGATCATTCATTTAAAGGGGATTAGGAAAAGACATGCAACCCTTTGTAGGCCATTTTATGATGGGGGAATTGGAGCACCTGGTCACGACGGGAAAGCTGGATGGGAAGAGAGCACCGGGTAGACCCGGGAGAAGATACTGACGGACTTGTAGAATGGCTGAGGACAAGAGGGTCGAAGAGATGCTTGAGGCAACGAGAGATAGAGACAGATGGAAGTCCATAATCGCCAACACCATGCGGCAAGGCACCTGATGATGATGATGATGATGAGAGTAGAGTGGGAAAAAGAGAAGAGGAGGGGAGTGGGGAGCGGGGAGACAGAGAGACAGAGAGAGAGAGGGAGAAAGAGAGAGAGAGGGAGGGGGGAAGGAGAGAGAGAGAGGGGAGCCTCCCCCAACATGGAAATACAACCCTACCACACACACACACACACACACCCCACACACAACACCACATCACACACACACACACCCCAACACACACACACACACACACACACACACATGTGACAGGGACCACACTCTTGCAAATTGACTTGAGTCCAGTCCGTTGGGTTCGGTTCCCTGTTTTTTTGTTTGTTTTGTTTTGTTTTGATTTTGTACTTTATTGTAACTGTTCAAGGTTAGACACATAAGTCAAGTGTCACCAAAGAAAGATGTGCTAAAAAACCCCAGAAGATAACCTGAAGGAAACTCAGAGAAAAAAAAACACACAAAATGAATGCTGTTCCTCATGTTATCAGTATCACTGAACACCAAAAACAAAACGAACCGCCAACAGAAGTCAAACTGAAACCGAGCACCGTTCGCCTTCCAAAAAATTTAGGCCAATCCCCACAGCCGCAGAAAAATAACCAATGAGAATGTCAAAAAAAGGGAATAGGTCAACCAAAAGACTGGGCCCACACACTGAACAGTTCTCTCTTTCCTTTCACTCCTCAGGTGCGCGCTGGTACGTGCTGGGTGTGTGTGTGTGTGTGTGTTGGTGTGGTGTGTGTGTGGGGTGTGTGCGTGAGTGCGTGCGTGCGTGCGTGTGTGTGTGGGGTGTGTGTTGGTGTTTGCTTGTCTATGTGCGTGTGTGCCTCTCTCTCTCTCTCTAAACTCCCAACCACTGGGTCACCCCACACACAACACACCCCCCACACACCCCCCACAACACAACACACACACACCCACACACCATCACCAACACCCACGCGCCGCGCGGCACGCTAACCACTAATATCAAACAAAAAATTTCCCAGACGCCAATGTGTTTTAGCTAACATTTTTTTAATAAACTAAAGATACGACCAAGTACGGCACTCCCGACTATTACTCAAATTGAAAAGTACTGGGCTAACAAAGGGCACATTTTTGATTTTTTTCAAATGCTTCTTAGAAAACCGTGTAATTCAAACGGGATCGAAAATGTGATTCCCCCAAAACGATTTCTTCAAATGGGGTCCCTCAGGGATTTCCCTTATTGCTCCCCTTCTCTTATGATATTGTTGCTATTGACTTACCCAGTAAAATTTCTGAACATGTAATTTTAGCTCAATATGCTGACGATTTATGCATTGGATGCAGGTAAAAAATGAAAAAGAAACTCCTTTGCTCTCCTAGAGTTTCTTTCTACCTGCACATGGTCAATCCATTGGGCTTCCGGGAATAGTTCGGAGGACATTTCGGGAAAGACCGAAGGACACTGGGAAAGACTAGATCTGCGGGCTTTGTGGGTTGGCTTCCCACCTTGCCTTTTTATAAATGCCCCGAGTTCTATAAATGAAAGATGCTCCAGGGGTTCACCGAAAGGGGGAGAGGGAAAGATGAATCCATCGGCACTGGGCTCCATCACGACTGGAAACGCACAACGGATCATGATTAATGACCAGATGGAAATTTTCGGGGTGCGTGTGGAAAGGAGATTCCCACCAAAACCGCGGCCCTTTAAGATCCACAGGCAAAAATGGGCTGTTTTGAAGACTATACGAAACCAGCCAGCAGCGCACTGCGATAGCAGGGGAGACGTGGGGTAACCCAAGGCCAGGATTTTAAACCATTAGTGCCAAGGACTTCCACGCTGAGGTTCTTTGGGGCGGATTTTGCACAAGCTCTTAACGCCAAACGTGAAAAACTCAATTGCCGCCTGCCGGTGCAAAAGAACAATGGGAGAAATTAGATAAGGAAAATTGTCCTTAAGCTGAATGCCCTAATAGGGAACAGTACGCTGGAACACAAACTTTGACACATACGGACACATCATTTTACTTTATCTGCAGGACACTTATGGAGTGAAGCAGCCAAAGACAAAAAACGCCCCCCAGAAAATCCCGAAGACAAAGCAAAAAGATGGAGAGCATCCGGGGGAAGAAAAGGAAGCTTAAAAAGCGAATTGGAAAACTTAACCTCAGAAGTTGTTTTTGTTGTTTGTTGTTTTTTTTTTGTGGGGGGTGTGTGTCTAAATCACTTTAGTGAATAGACATTAAATCAAAGACCACCACACACGCACGCACTCACGCAACACATACACACCCCCAAACACACGCATATACATACAAAACATACACAATGTCTACACACGTACACACACACATACACACACATGCACACACACATACATACGTACAACTCACACCACACACACATGCACATGCACACACACGCGCACCAACACACCACCACACACACCCACACACACACACGCACATACACACACCACGCCCACACGCACACACGCGCGTATACACATGGAGCCCAATATGTTATCCTGTGACAGCAGCATCCGGACTGAAGCGTATCGTGTCAGTCTAACCCAAAAAACAAGTGTGACTGCCCGCGCCCAAGCAAACAGGAACCAGAAGAACAAAAAAACCAATACAAGCGCGTATCCAACAAAAACAAAACAAAAAAACCGCAAATTTTCGGGCCAACATTTATGATATGTATTCTGATCATTTCCTATTTAGGTGTATATGGCCAGATTACAAACAATAGACGCCTACTCTACGACATGAGTAAATTCAGTCTGACACTGTAAAAACGTATGGATTATTGTAATTTTTTTGGTGAAGATGTGTTTTTCTCTGCAGTGGTTTATTCTAAAATTTCTTTAAGCTGGACAACACAACAAGAATTGCACTTTGTCTTTTGTGATGTTTTCCAAAAAAACGACATAAACATTCACATGAGAGGGAGAAGAGAGAAGAGAGAGTGAGGACGGAAAGGGGAGAGAGAGGAGAGAGAGAGAGGGGAGAGTGATATGTACTTGGGCATATTTATTTTAAACTGGTTTGTCATATTTTAAATGTGGTGGAACAACACAGAGAGCTTTTTTAGTCTTCATAAAACCCCATATTCACAGTCTTCATAAAGTCATAATGCTTCTGCAAATCTTCTCTCTCTCTCTCTCTCTCTCTCTCTCTCTCTCTCTCTCTCTCTCTCTCTCTCTCTCTCACCGTCTTGCTCATGATGTGAAAAAACATACAGAAAAGTTTCACACTAAAACCATTGCTTATAAACAGGAAACCTCCACCCACTACCAAACAAGCTGAAGAATGTTTCAATGTGTGTGCAGTAGGGGCCTTTAAAGAAAATTAACTTAAATGCAAATTGTGTTTGCTTTTTTACACATGTTTGAAAACAGACTAGCTAACGCTCTGAACGCAGGGCTTACTGATGCATAAAAAGAATCAGTTTGCTCATCGTTTTACGTACGTAAATTTCCAGTGATCAATTTGCTACGAAAGAACAATGCCAGACTCATGCTCACGTCCAGTGGTTAACGGTTTTCTGTGCTTTCACTGAGTCTAAAGTAACCTTTGACACCCTCCTCTTCTCTCTCCGCTCTCTTCTCTCTTTTCACACACACACACACACACACACACAAACACACACAACACACACACACAACACACACACACACACACACACACACAGAGCGGAAAGAGGAAAAGAGGTGTGTGATGAGTGGAGTGGTGGTGAGTGTGTGTGTGTGTGAGAGAAGAGAGGGAAAAAGAGGATGAGGGGAGAGAGAGAGATGGAGAGAGAGAGAGTAGAGAACGCTATTTAGATGGTAAAGTTTATAATAACTCGTGAATTCCCACGCCTGTTAGGGGCCTACCCAGTAGACAGTTTATCAATAAGATAGTGCAGACCTAAACACATGGCATTGTAATTTCTTGATCAGGGGGGTCACTTTATTCCGTTATCAGTCAAAGCATCAAGTGTAAAGCTACACCAACTAAACAGACTCTTCCTTAGCTATGACCGTCTGCTAAACAGTACTGGTAGTTGTTCCCCATTTTTTTTTTAACAATAAAAAACGTTTTTTTAGTCAAATTACCACGACGTTCATTACTAAATTGTACTACGCCCAGCTGCCGAGAGCGAGCAGACCCGGGCCTCGGTAAATGGTGGCGCTATGGGGCCACCGCAGGCAGGCACGCGCGTCTATATCTTAGAGGTCTGTGCTGATCCTGCATCCACCCCCTTCCCCACTCTGAAATGCCAGGCTTTGAAGGCCCACAGCTGCCGTCCGCAGGTAAACTAAAGAGAAAAGATTTGGCCATTTTTGCACAGCCCGTTTTTCCCGTCCTCTGTCTGTGGGGTGTGTGTGGTGTGTGTGTGTGGTTTTGTGTGTGTGTGTGTGTGTTGTGGGGTGTGTGTGTGTGAGTGTGTGTGTGTGTGTCTCTCTCTCTCTGTGCCTCTCTCTCTCTCTTTCTCCCCTCTCTCACACACAACAACACTCACCACCAACACACACACAGAGGGCAGAGACAGTGACAGAGACAGCAGGGCTGAATTTGAGTAGTGAAGTATTTTCAAGTTCAAATCTCATTTTCTCTCTCTCTCTTTCTTTCGTTCTCTCTCTCTCCTTCTCTCTCTCTTTTCTCCTCTCTCTCTCTCTCTCTCTCTTTCCCTTTTCTCTCTCTTTTCTCTCTCTTTCTCTTTCTCTTTCTCTTTCTTCTCTCTTTCTGTCTCTCTCCCTCTTCTCTGTCTTCTCTCTGTCTCTCTCTCTGTCTCTCTCCTCTTTTTTCTTTCTTTCTCTCTCACTCTGTTCTCTCTCTCTCTCTCTCCCTCTGTTCTCTCTCTCTGATCTCTTTCTCCTCTCTCTCTCTCTCTCTCTCTCTTTCTCTCTTTTTTCTCCTTTCTCTGTTGTCTCTCTTTTTTCTCTCTTGTCTCTCTCTCTCTGTGTCTCTCTCTTTTGTTGTCTCTCTCTCTCTGTCTCTCTCTCTGTTTCTCTCCCTCTTCTTCTCTCCCCTCTCTGTCTCTCTCTTGTCCTCTGTATGTCTGTCTTTGTCTGTCTGTCTCCCGTCTTGTCTCTGCATCTGCCTCTGTCCTCTCTCTGCCTCTGTCTGTCTGTCTGTCTGTCTTCCCTCTCTCTTTCCCCACTCTCTCTCTCTCTCTTCTCTACCCAACACACACACACAAAAACCACACACCACACACCACACACCACACATAGCACAAAATCAAGTCAGAAACCAACTGGGATGTAATGCTTTTATCTTTGAGAAGTAAAGTATATTCAAGATCAAATCTTATTCTCTCTCTCTTCTCTCTCTCTCTCTCTCTTTCTGTCTCTCTCCCTCTCTCTCTGTCTCTCTCTCTGTCTCTCTCTCTGTCTCTCTCTCTTTCTCTCTCTTTCTCTCTCACTCTGTCTCTCTCTCTTCTCCTCTTTCTCTCTCTTCTT
>JAPXFY010006496.1:0-12567 GCA_030674185.1 Monoplex corrugatus | reverse complement strand
AGTGAAGCCCCATCCGGATTTGTTATTGCAACTGAGCCCATCCGTGTTTATGATTACGTCTTTGGGGTTGCAACATCGTGCTCCATGATACCTGAATTCCTGCATTTATTTTCCAAACTCGCTGGCCATTTTCGTGACAGTATCTCTCAACCGCCACCACCACCTTTCCACTAATCACCCACGTAGTACCACCACCGACCGGCTTCCACATCAACAGTACCAACCACAATTACCCCAACCTTACCAACACCATCACCATCATCATGCACCCGGTCACCACCACCAATAAACATAGCATTCCACTATCACCAAAACCAACCAGAACCAGGCATCAATAACCCCAAGCTTTACCACCACCACCGACCACCACAAAAACACCACCACCACCCATCATCCAGTACCACCGACCATCACTACCCCACCGATCACTAACCACCACCACCACCACCACAATTACACCACCCACCACCATCAACTACCACCACCATCACTACCACCACCAACCCACCACCAACAATACCACACAACCTACCATCTCTACCACCCACCATCACACCACCACCATCACCACCACAATAACAGTACCACACCACCCACCACACCACAATAACAGGCACCACCACCATCACTTATCACCACCACCACCACCACAATAACACCACCAAACTCACCATCACAACCACCACCACCATCAACCACCACCACAATAACAGTACCACTTCCACCCAACCACCACCACAATAACAGTACCACCACCATCACAACCACCACCACCACCACCACCAAAAATAACACACCACCCCCTTCACTGCCATCACCACCCCACTAACCAACACCACCACAATAACATTACCACACCATCCACCACCACCACCACCACTACCACCTGACCGCGACAATAGACGAGCCACACCAACGCATCCACCACTAACACCCACCACCCACCACAATAACAGCACCACCACCATCACTACCAACCACCACCACAATAACAAGTAACCACCGAGCCACCACTAATAACAGCACCACACCACCACTACCACCTCCACCACAATAACACCACCACCCACCATCACCACCACCACAAAACAGGACCACCACCACCACCACCACAATAACACCACCACCACGCACAATAACACCACCACCACCATCACGATCACCACCGACCACCACAATAACGTTACCACCACCAACCAGCCGACAATAAAACAGCTCCACCGACCAACACTGCAATCACACCACCACCACTACACCAAACTGACCACAATAAAAACATAGTCCACCACCGAGCACCTCCATCACTGCCACCTACCACCACAATAACAAGCACACCACCACCATCACTACCAACCACTACCTTACCACAATAACAGCAACCACCACCATCACTGACCACCACCATCACAAACACCGAGCACCACCACCGCACCACCCACCACTACACTACCACCTAGGCCAATAACAGCACCAACACTGGACAACAACAAACTTACGAAAGGACAACAATGTTCTCACTGTTGATGTCGAATGTCAGGGACATAACCGTGGTTTTTTGTGCTCATTTCTACTAATTGTTTGTCTGTACGCTTCCATCAAGTGGCTCGTCCAATGATGTTCATGTCTGTCCCATAAACACATATCTGTAACCACACACACACCCACACACACACACACACACACAGTCTGCACACAAACACATTCACATCAACACACACACTCGCAACAAAACACATACACACACACACACACATAACAACACACACACACATACACCACACACATACACTACACACAAACACACACTCACCAAACACAAACACACACACACACAAACACAACACACACTTATACACACACACAATGAACATTTCACAAACACACACACACACACACAACAGCACACAAACACACATACAAACACACACACACACACATATACACACACACAAACACACACAACACACACATACACACGACAGTAAACCGCACACCACCACACACACACCACACAACACAACCACACAAACATACACGTAACACAATATGCACATACAATTTTGTCATTTTCCAAGGAGAACTGCGACCATTGAAACAATTTGCAGTTGAAAAACTATTTTGACACATCTAGGTCAATGATAGATTGTCATCATGCATCATCATCAGGTGCCCCTGCCTGCCGCATAGCGTTGGCGACCATCAAGGACTTCCCAAAACCATCTCTATCCCTCGTTGCCGTTTTGCCACCCAACATGCCGCCCCAACCTCCCCATGTCCCCAGCCACAGTCTGCAAGTCCGTCCAGCATTCTCTCTATCCTCGATCGTCCCCTGGGTCAAAATAACGATGGTGCTCCTCTGTTCCCCCTCCACACAACTTTTTCCCCCTTTGTTGACCATGTGCTCTCAAATCCCAAATCCCCCCAAAGCATCCCCCTTCCGTCATAAAATGGCCTATAAATGGTTGCATGTCTTTTCCTAATCTTCCTTATGATGATCTACTTGTGTCTTCCTCCATCAAGACTGTCCGTTTGTTCTCCTTGCCGTCCAGTAGGAACCCCCCCAACACTTGTTCCTCGGAGAAAACCGTCATCTTATCTCGGCTTGCGCGGCGCCCTCAATCTTGTTCTGCTTGTTTCTGCTGTGGCTTTGCTTGCTGAAGTGTCCACGCCCTCACATGGATACATCCGTCAAACAGTATTGGTTCTATAAACATTCAAGGACCTCCTTTCTGATGTTAATTGAGAGGCATTTGTTGGTAAGAATGCTGTGTGTCGCTCTTCTTGGAAATTCTGTTTTGGCTTGGGGCCGATTCTGCCCACCGCTATTTTTCTGATGTCATCTGCTGCCCGTCTGATGATAGATTGGTGACAACAGTAAAAAAGCAGATTTTGAGTATTTCTGAGAAAACTGCTGTCGACGACATCTTCCTGGGGAAAAAAATACGCTACGTTTGGGGCGTTTACTGTCTATTAAAACTTACCTCTCTCCTTAAACTTCTCCCAAACTTAACAACAAAACGAAACGACAGCTTCGAATGGTGCCTTCAGAAACAGTTTAACAAAAGTCTTGATAAATTACCGAGTCCGATGAACCGCACCTGCTTTGTAAAGAGCTGCGAAAATCTTGTTCAACAAATTCTCATACACAGGACTACACTGCACACACAGATGGGCGCAAGGGTTAGCAACATTGAGTCGAACACATTCACAAAAACATTCAATCACCATCAATCACGACAATCACGGCGCACATGCACATCTGCACACTACAAAACACTGAAACTAAGAACAGCACGAACACGCCTTTTGCCTAATCTAGTTTTAAAGAGGGGCTAAAACTGACAGAACTTTTTAAAGTAGATTATAAAAGAAGGGGGGGGGGGTGTAGAAACAAAAGAAGAAGAAGTAAAAGCAGGAGGGGGACCCCTTGGAAAAAAAGATGTAGTCGACAAGAAAAGCAAAAAAGAGTACATGATGACAAGGAAAAAAGAAGGAACAAGAAATTGAGATTAGAAGTAAAAGGAAAAGAAAAGATGAAGGCGGACAAAGAAAAGAAGAAGGACGACAAACAAAAGCAGAAGGCGGGGACAAACAAACAGAAAAGAAAAGAAGGAAGGCGTAAAAAAAAAAGAAAAGAAGTAGAGGAGGACAAAGAAAAGACACAAAGAAGAAGGAGGGGGACAAAAGAAAAAATCGCCGCCAGATTGACAACGTCCCGCCCTACCTTCCTTTTGCCCCCTCCACCCATCCACGGCCTTCCTACCCCTCCCCTCATCCTTCGGTCCCCACCCTCCACCGGCTCCTCCTGCTTACACCTCCCTCTCCCTCCTCTCATCCCCCCACGCCACCGTGCCTCCGGGCTGGCCCCCCGCCCACTCGCCGCCTTTACCGCCACATCCCCACCCGGCCTGAAGTCCTCCCCCCTCCCCACGACTGCCGGTTTGCGGTCCCCTCCACTCCCCAACCGCCTTGCTTCGTTTTTCCCCCTCCACTCCTACTTAAGTCCCACTCCACATACCGCACTTCGTACCCCACTCCCCTGCCCTCATTCCACTTTCCCCAATCTTCCCCCTGCCCCTCCCTACTCTACCCACTCCCCTTTAGCCTCCTTCTTCTTCCCCATCCCTCCTCCCTCCTTCTTTCCCACCTCCCCCGCTCCGCCCCTTGTGTTTCTTTTTTTTCCCCCTCCGCCTTCCGCCTTCGAGTCCCCCCCTCCCCTCCTGCCTTCTCCCCCACTCCCCCTCCTCCTTCTTTTTCCCCCCCTTCCCCCTCCTCCTTTTCTTTTCCCCCTCCCCCACCCTTCCATATCCCTTCTTTTTTGATTTTTGTCCTCCCCCTCCCCTGCCTCCGTGTTTTTCTTTCCTTCCCCTCCCCTTCCTCCTTCTCCCCCCCCCCCCCCGTCCCCCCCTCCCCTCCCTTCTTTTCTATTTCCCACCCTCCTCCCCCCTCCTTAGTTTCCTTTATTCATCACCTCCTTTTCCCCCTCCCCTCCGCCGTTCTGGGTAACACCGTACAACGATTGATTGCTGGCCCCCGCACCACCCCCCTCCTTATCCCCCCCCCCCCCCCTCCCCGCCACCCCCCCCTTCCTTGATACTCCCTGCCCTACCTACCCCTCCCGGTCCCCACGCCCCCCCAATCCAGTGACCCTTTTTCGCTGTCCCCACCCCCCCCCCCAACTCCACTCCCCTTGCCGTCCTCCTCGCCACCCCCTGCCCTTCTTCCCACCACTCCTCTCCTCCCACCTCCATCCCTTTCCCTGGCCCTGCCATCCCCTGACTCCCCGCTCCCTCTCCTCGGTATTACTACCCCCGGCCCACCTCCTCCCTGAGCCATTGGCTTTTTTTTCCCCCCCTCACCCAAACCGCCTTTCCCTCTCGTACCCCTCCCTGACCCTGTCACTCCTTCCTCCCTCTCCCGCTGTCTACTCCTTGGGTTTTTGCTTGGCCCCGCCACGCCCCCTCACCGACCCCGTCCCCTTTGGGTTCACCACGTGGTCTTACGGCTCCTCGTCCGCCTCGCTCCCTTCATTTCTCTGCGCCCTTTCCCCTCCCTGCCCTTTCCTATGCCCATCCACCCCGCCTCCCTCCCACTCCTTATTCGGCTATTCGCCCCTGCCCCTCCCCCTTGTTCTTCGCTCATCTCCCCTTGCCCCCTCCGGCCCCCCGCCCGCATCCCTGTCTTTGTCTTTCCTTTTTTACTTTGTTTTCTTTCCTCTTTTGTCCCCGTCTGCCCCCTCCGCCTTTTCTCTGCGTCCTGCCCCTCTCCCCTCACCTCCTTTTCTTCCCCCGTCCCCGTCCCTGATTTGCAGTCCCCCCCCCCCCTCGGCCATCCCCCCGTCCCTACCATTATTTCGTGCGCCTCCTTCTTGCCACTCCCCCTCCCCCTGGCCTCTCCTTCCTGCCCTCTTCTCTCGCCCTATCTCTCTCCGTCCCTTTGTTCCTTCCCCCCTCCCCCTTCCTGTCCGGTGTTATCGTCACTTTGTCATAAGTCTACACCCCCCCCCGCTCAGCCTCCGCCTGCCCCCCCCCTTCCTTTCTTTTTCTTTTATTTCCTTTTGGCCTTCTGGGTTTTCTTCCCCCCCTGCGGCCGTCGGCCCTCATTTAGTTCCCTTTGCTCCTGTTTCGGGCTCGCCTTCTGCGATCTCCCCCCGGGCCTCTCCCCCCGGGCCTCGCTCTCTGCCAGCTTGCCCCGGTGTTCCCGTCCCCCCCCCCCCCCCCCGCCCACCCCCCCGTTGTGTTCCGCCGCCCTCCCGCCCGCTTTCTCCTCTCTCCCCCCCCCACCCCCCCCCCCCCCCCCCCCCCCTGCCCACTTCCCCCTCTTCCATACCTCCCTCTAGCCATACGAATGTTTTCCCCCCTCTTCATTTTGGTATTCTTCCGCTTCGCGGCCGCGCCCCCCCCGCGGGGCTCGCGCCCCCGCCCCGCTGCCCAAATGGCACGAAAACCACGCCCGCCGGCCACCGTGCAGACCTCCCCAACCTCCCCCGCGCTACCCAAAACTAAAAGCCCCCTCTGTCTGTTCTGTGACACCCGACCCCCTCTCTTCGTCCCCTAACACTTTCCCTTTTCAACCGACCGCCCCCCCCCCCTACCGTCGCCCCGCCCCCCCCCCCCCCGCCCCCCCCACCACCCTACCTTGCGGGTCCCAACGGCCCCCGTTTTGCCGCCCCGCCCCCACCCGGCCCCCCGCCCCTCCCCCACCCCCCCCCCGCCCCGCCCCCCCCGGCCCTCCCCCCGCCGCCCGCGCCCCTCCCGTTCCCCCCCTCCCTGTCCCCGCCACCCCCCCTCTCTTTTCCCCTCCCCCGGATGCTCGGTCGCACTTCTCGCCGCGCTCCTTGGTTGCCCCACCGTCCTCCCTGCCTGCTCCGGACCCTACACCCGCTGTGCGCGCACTCCCCTTCGCGCCCATTCTCCCCCATCTGGCTTCTCTCGTCCCTCTGTGTCCCTGCCTCATCCTCCTGCTCCCCCCCTAACTTCGCTCTCCCCTCACCCCCCTCCTCCCTCCCACTCCCCTCGCCACATCTACTTTGCCGCCTTCTTCTACTCCCTTCCACCCTCCCACTCATCTCTCCAATAGATGACAATAGGGGAAAAAACACGAAGAATATTAAACAAATGAGGGCAGGGGGGGGGGGGGGGGGGGGGGGGGGGGGGGGGGGGGGGGGGGGGGGTGGGGGGGGGGGGTTGGTTGTAACGAAACAAACAATAGGGCGCGAGCTGACGTGGGCTGTGCTGTTGGTTGGTGGACGGGCTGATGTGTGACGCAGAAAGCCCAAGCAAAGAGGACTACGGGCAACAAGAAAAAACCCGACCGAAACCAGGTAGGAACAGGAGTGCAGGAGCAGGAGAAGCCACATACGGTACAGGCGGGGGAACCAGCAGCAGCGAGGACGCTTGTGAACCAGAACCCGGAGAGGAAAAGTTCGTGGTGCGTTTAGGGCGGAAAGTTTTAGGATGACGATCACTCACCACAAACAACCAAATGACGGTCATTTATTTTTATTGGTATTATTGTACCTTTATTAATTTCTGGATCCATTTTTCTCCCCCTTGTTGTTCTCCTTCCCGTTTTTTTCCTTTTTTGTAAATTTAAAAAATTTTTTTGATATTATTTATTTCCCTTTTTTTCCCCGCTGTCGCTGGTAAGAAGATCAGTTTTCCGACGTCCCGCTCGGTTTTTTCCGCGGGGGACGATGGCTGGGTGTTCCGACAACAGCGGAATGGTATAAATATTCGCCCCTCATCTCATCCCCTAAAATTTATAGGTCCTCCCGAGAACATATCAGCTTCTTCTACTTTCTCTCAGGAGCTTCTGTCTTTCTCTTCTGGTCTGATCCGCCCACAGGACAGGTGATTGTAAAAAAATTGTGTAGAGAATTAACTCAGTGTGATGGACACAAATGGAGGCGTTTTAATCAGGCACGAACACACATTTCACTACACAAACACAGACAACACACACACACACACGAAGAGGGGACAGACAGAGAGACGGACACAATAGACAGACAAACAGACAAACACAAACACACACGCACAGTACATCATGCATTGTGTGTAAGTACGTTGCACACTCACATACACGTGCTTATAGCCTGCACACACACACACACATACACACAGACGTCGTGCGCAGCGAGCACACACGCACACACACACACACACACACACACAAACACACGCGCGCGGCCGCGCGCGCGCGTACACACACACACACATACATACATACACACGCACAGACATACACACACACACACGCACATCCCACACACACAAAACACATCCATACATACACACACACACACACGCATACACAACACATACACACACAAATCATAACAAAAAAAAAACAAAACAAACAACCAAACAAACAAGGCAAGCAAACAAACTAACAGCTAAAAAAAATCGTTAGCCGCAGCAACAAACAAACAAACAAGAGCAAGCAAACACAACATCAACAACAACAACAACGACGACGACGACAATAAACCTTTCCACAGTTTTTAAATGAAAATGTTGATACAGATCAAACCATCAAGAGCTAACGAAAATCTTCTGTCACGCATTTTTTTCCAAAGCCAGGTAGGCAAACAGACAGACATACAGACAGACAGACAGACAGACAACACATTTACAGCACACACACACATACATAGATACATATATACAGTACATAGCATACAACATACATACATGTATTTATGGTATGTAAGTAATAAAGTATGTATGTATATATGTAAGTTGTGTATGTATGTTAGTATTTAATGTGTGATGATGTATGTATATATGTATGTATGTGATGTTATAGTATATAATGTTTATGTGTGTAAGTAGTATTGTATTATGTGTGTATGTATGTTAATGTAATATATGTAGTGTATGTATGTATGTAATTTGTAATGTTAATCCCCCCCGCCCCGCCCCCCCCGTCTAATATCACTCATATTGGAACATAACGTTAAATTACAGAACGAACGACCGAATATGTATTTATGTGTGGTAAGTATGTTGTGTATGTATATACGTACGTATAATGTATGTAATTATGTATGGTATGTATGTATGTATGTAATGTATGGTATATTGTTATGTATGTATGTATGTATATCTGGTACGTGATGTATTTCTCCACTCACTCCAACCCGACCTGGCTCCAGGTCAAGCTTAAGGCGTCATCAATGGACCCGTTTTTCAAGACATGAAGCAATCAAGAGAATAAAACACGGAACAGCCACAATTGTGCACAGTCCAACCAGAACGATATCCACAAACTGAAACACACGCCACAACTTGGGCACAGTTCAAACCTGAAAGTATGCCACAGAACTGAAACCACGCCAGTGGGGGGAACAATTGGGCACATTCAAACTCCTGAAAGTATGCCACAAACTGAAAACACGCCACAGTTGGGCACAGTCCAAACCTGAAAGTATGCCACGTCCAAACCGGAAAACACGACGCCACAATTGGGCACAGTCCAACCTGAACTTATGCCACAAACTGAAAACCACGGCCCACAGTTGGGCACAGTCCAAAACACTCAAAGTAGGTCACAAGCCCTAAAACCCGCGTCCACAAACTTACACCAGGTACTACGAACGTCTCCAAACGTGCATAATTAAAAAAAAACAACACTAACGGACGCACAAGTCAATTGGGTAAACCTGTCAGGCTTCCAATCAATAGGACTTGGGTTCCATCCCTTAGATATCGTCTTTCCTCTTGGGTGGGTAATGATGACGATATTCCCTTCCCTTACTCTCAGATGTCACTAAGTGTGAGACCTGACAGTGTCTAAACCCGCTCTCCATATTGTACATGCAGTCACATCTAAAAATAGCTGTGTTAAACCGATTCTGTAAGTCCATGTCAGTGCCGGCTTATGGAAAAATGAAAACACCAGCGATCACACCGAGTACCCACCACCCAAAAATGCAGACTGTGCAACAACGTAGTAAGCCTGTACATTTAATCCACAGATGGTCGGAGGTGGCGTGGAGAGTGGAAGGGGGGACAGATGCGCGCTGTAATTAGGCTAGCTGGCAGGGCAGAAGCCACGTTAGTGGCCACTAAGGTGGCTTGAATATGGGCGCCTTGGCGTGAGAGTTGTGTTGTATGTTGTGGCTTGTGTTTTCTCGATTCCATGGATGACCCCACGTATTTGTCTTTTAATGATGTTGAATTACTGTTAATTGTTTGTGAGGCGATAGTGGCATTAGTATGTAGACCAAAAACATTTTTCCCTTGTGTCTATGCACTGAGGGCTGAAATAAAATCTTTTTATCTTGTTATCTTGTTAGTGGATTTTGTTTACTTGGTCTGACACTTGGATTCTCCCAAGCCCCAAAATTCCCCCCATTATACTGCCAGCAAATTTAAATTTTCTGGCCAAAAAAATTTTTATACCAGAACTTTTTATCCCAATAATGAAATACGCAAACGGAAACAACCTTGAGACGGGTTTTATAAGTTTAAAATTTTTGGGGAACGTTTATCTCACAAACGCAGATGGGACATCAAAATGGGCCCGCAAATCGGCCAAGCCAAAACAACTTTTAAGAAATGAAAAAACAAATTTTCCCCAAAAAAAGCCTATAAAATTTAAAAAAAAGAAAGAGTTCTTTAATGTTATATAAACCAAACTGTTTAAAAAACGGGTTTGAGGCGTGGGCAGTTTAACCGCAAAAAACCAAACCCAAATTTGGGGGAGTAGAGAGTGGTTTTTTTAAAAAGAATCGGGGGATTTTTCCCGGGGACAGCAAAAAAACAAACGGGAAAAGTTTTCAAGAGAAGAAAAAAATTGATAAGGAAAAAAAAAACAGGCAACCCCTAGGGGGATTTTATGGGGAAAGGGGGGAAATTTGGGGCAAACCTTTTGGTTTACAACAAAAGGGGGGAGGGAAAGAGCACCATAACCCCCCCGGGAAAAAAAATTGGACGGGCTTGCAGGGTTTGGAAGACGGGTGGAAATGTGCTTGCGGCAAAAAAGGGGTTTTACATAAAGGAGGGCCAGACGCTAACCCCACCGGGATGATAAAAAATACTACCCCTTGAAAGATGCTACAAGCCCACCAACCTGCAAGCCTGATATCCCCCACTTACCCGGTCAAGCTTTTCACAGCGTCCTGTCAGAGCCTTTTAGGAAGACAGAAAAAGATACCGGGGTCGTCTTCCTCAGGGAAAACACTCCTAGTCAGGTACATAAAACCCCACAATGGGTGAGAACACGGGCCAGGGGACACGTATTTTGGGGATGGTTTTGGGAAAAAAAGGCAAATAATTTCCCCCCATCGGAGGTTTTCCCTCAGCAGGGGAAAAAAACTTCGACTTTCCTGAAAAAAAATTTTAACAAAATTTTTAAAAAAACAATACATAATTATTTTTAAGATACAGAAGAAGACAGACGACAGAAAAAACTGATAGATGGATAGACAGACAATAAAAAGATAGGAAACAGATAGCTGTATAAATACAGAAAAACAGCTAAAAAGGTACGAAGGAAAAATAACAGGCGTAAAAACAGATCGATCGATAGATAGATAAAAATGAAAAAAATAGTTTTAAAAAAAATAAACAGTAGCAAAAAACAATAAAAAAAAGAATTTTAAAAAGATAAAGATAGACAGAATAGAAGAAAAATAATAGAAGACATTAATAATTTAAATAGTTAGTAGAAAAAAAGATAGTAATAAAAAGAAAAAAAAATAAAGATAGATAACGAAAAAGAAAGAAGAAAACAAATAAATAAAGATTTGTAATAGCCCTTTAAAAGAAAATAGAAGGGTTTAGATAATAATAGATAACGAAGATTTGAAGATAGATAATGAAAAAAGATGATAAAGATAGATAGAAGAAAATAATAATAGATAGATAGATTTATAGATAGATAGAAGATAGATAGATCGTAGATAGATAAAAAGATACCGCGCCCCTCGGGGTTAAAAATTGGAATTTTTCGGGTTTTAAATTTCACTATTTTTTTCAACATCCTTTTAAAATGTCCGGCCTTTTTCCAGATTGTTGTATTTTGGGGTTTAAGGGGGAAAACGGGGGCCAAACCCAAAACACTTGAGTCTCATCCCTTGAAAAGGCCCCGGGCTTTTAGGATTTTACTCAAGTTTTCCTAACCCCCAAAAAGGTGCGATCCTCGGACCTCGTTTTATGGGCCAAAATATATCAAAATGAAAGAGTAGAGTGCAGCCCTGTCCCCATAGTTTCAAAAGAAAACAGGGGACCTATTTTAGAGAAAAGTTAAATGGGCACATTTTTTAAGGGGGTTTGGTGAATTTTTTCCTCCATACGTCACACAAAGGTAAGGGGGGTTTGGGAAAAAACAGCAGGGGAAAAATGAAGTCATGGTGATCCCTAAAAAACATGAAAAACCCCCCATGCAAAAATACAAAATGGCACAAACCTTTTACACCGTTTTTAAAAAGTTCAAATACCTGGGAACGGTCATTTCATCAGAAAGGGAGAGCACACAAAAAAACTGGAAAAACGGGGCCAAACCAAAAAACAAATTTAAAAAAAGATGACAAGCTTCTTACCAACAAATGCCCACAATTAACATCAAAAGAAGCCTTTAAAAGATATAAACCAATATGTTGTACGGATGCAGGCGGGGGCGTCAGCAAAACAAAGCCAAAAACAAGATTGACAGCCGAGGGTTTAAATTTTTAAGCAGAAGTTGAAATTTCCCCCGGGGGGCAAAGAAAACAAACGAGAAATCTTGAGGAGGCAACACCCTAGATCCCATAAGGGGGAAAATTTAAAAAAAGACAAGGGAACATTAAAAAGCCCCTTTTTTGAGGAAGGGGGGTCTGGAAACACCGGTCACAACGGGAAAAAAAAGGAAGGAAAGAGAGCACCAGGGAACCCGGGGGAGAATTTTGGCGGACTTTTTTAAATGGCTCAGGAGAGGAGGTGGGGGAGATGCTGGGGGCAACGAGGAAAAAGTGGTTGGAATTTCCCGGGCCCCCAACCCAAAAGGGGGCAGGGCACCTGATATAGAATATGAAATCAGTACGAGTTTCCGACCGATACTAGTGCATCACATCAAAAAGCG
>JAPXFY010006495.1:0-2500 GCA_030674185.1 Monoplex corrugatus | reverse complement strand
CATGTGTGTGTATGCATGTGCGTGCGTGTATGCGTATATATATATATATATATATATATATATATATATATATATATATGTGGGAGGGGGGGTGCGTGCGGTGTGCGTGTGCGTGTGCGTGTGCGTGTGCGTGTGTGTGTGTGTGTGTGTGTGTGTGTGCACATGTTTCTGTCCTTGTGTGTGTGTGTGCGCGCGCGCACGTGTGTGTGTGTGTGTGTGTGTGTGTGTGTGTGTGGTGTGTGTGTGTGCGTGCGTGTGTGTATGTGTCCGTGTGAGTATGTGTGTGTATGTGTGTACGTGTGTGTGCGTGCGTGTGTATGTGCGCGCGTGCGTACGTGTGTGCATGTGTGTATTTCTGATTTCGTATGATTTTTTTGTCTAATGAACGTCGTCAACGCAACTCATTTATTGCCGTGGAATCTCTAACGTGTTGTGTGTGAGTGCTACAATCGGCAACTTCAGTGGAGGTGAAGAAGGCGCATTGGAATGTGAAGAGGAGAAAAAAATAAATTCCGTCGGAGCCGTGATTCGAACCCAGTTATCTTGAGTCCTAGGCAAATATATTAACCACAAGGCTAAACAAGATTGAGGCAGCCGAGATGTTCTTTCTAAGAAGAATGTTGAGAGTTCCATGGACAGCAAAGAAAACAAACGAGACAGTCTTGATGGAGGCAGACACAAGTAAATCACTCATAAGGAAGTTTAGGAAAAGACAGGCAACATTTATAGGCCATTTTATGAGGAAGGGGTGTTTGGAGCACTTGGTCACAACGGGAAAGCTGGAGGGAAAGAGAGCACCAGGTAGACCCAGGGAGAAAATGCTGGACGGACTTGCAGAGTGGCTGGGGACGAAGGGGGTGGGAGAGTAGCTAGGGACAACGAGAGATAGAGACAGATGGAAGTCCATGATCGCAAACACCACACGGCGGGGCAACTGATGATGATGATGATGAAGGCTAAACATTCCACTTTACATTATCTCGGACATAACAGGCTGGTTGGTTTTTCGATAGAGCCGTGGACACAGGTTATGATATCTCAAGCTCAGTACCAGCCCACAACCTTAAGAACTGGCCTGTCGCTGACCATCTTAATCATCGTCATCATCATCATGTGCCCTGCCGCATGGTGTTGGGGACCATGGCCCGCCACACGAATCTATCCCCTGTCGCTGCAAGTACATCTGTCACACCCTCTCTATCCTCAGCCACCCTGCAAGTCCGACCAATATTCCCTGTTTCCCTCCAGCTTTCCTTTTGTGACCTGGCGTTCTAATTACCCTCTTTTCCTCATGATATGTCATGTAAATGTTGCTTGTCTTTACCTAATCTTCTTTATTAATGATCTTCTTGTGTCTGCCTCCTTCAAAGACTGTCTCGTTTGTTTTCTGTCCATGAAACTCTCAACATTCTTCTAAGCAACCACATTTCAGTTGCCTCAATTTTGTTCTGACTTTGCACGCTGACTGTCCACACTTCACAACCGTACATCTTAATGTCTCGTTTATTCTGGTGGTGTCAGCTTCGTTTTCCATCGGCCCCTCTTCCCTCTTTCCTCATTCCAAGAGCTTGCAAATGCTTAGGGCTTTTATACAGGCTCGGTGAACCTACCTAGAGAATTGCTGGAAGATTTGGGGACGGAGCGCATATGGAATTGTCCGAGCGCGAGGAATCCATCTTGAATAAACTTTGACCGAACAAACACCAGACTACGACGTCGTTTAGGAGTGGAGGCACTGATGACCTTTCCGACGTGTTGTCGACCTCTGGGAGGCGTCAACGACCTCAGCGAGGCGTTCGTGACTCAGCGAGGCCATAGCAGCCTCAGCGAAGAGTTAGCAACACCAGCGAAGTGTAAGCCACCCAACGAGGCGTTAGCGACCTCAGCGAAATGTTAAAGATTTCAACGAACCGTTAGCGACCTCAACGAAAAGTAAGTGATCTTACAGATCCGTTAGCAACACCAGCGAAGCGTTAGAGACCTCAGAGAGGCGTTAGCAAACTTACAGAGGCGTTAGCGACACAAACGAGGCTCGGGGGGACCTCAACGAGGCGGTTAGCGACATCAGCGAAGCGTTAGCTACCTCAGCGAGGCTCAGGGAAGCGTTAGCTACCTCAGAGAGGGGTTAACGACCTCAGAGAGGCGTTAGCAACACCAGCGAGGCGTTGGCGACCTCAGAGAGACGTTAGCGACCTCAGCGAAGCGTTAGCGAACTCAAAGAAGCGTTATTGACACCAGCGAAGCGTTAGCGACCTCAACGAGGTGTTAGCGACCTCAACGAGGCATTAGCGACCTCAACCAGGCGTTAGCGATCTCAGTTTCAGTTTCAGTTTCTCAAGACGACGCCTCCGCGCTCGGAACGAATTCCATATGCACTAACGTCACAGGTGCCATGTGTACATGTATGGTGATCATGGCACACACCTTGATTAAGCTGCACATAACCCATGAGTGGCCAGGTCCTGAGGTCCTAGCTAGACTATGTTTACCTGGCGAACCC
>JAPXFY010006494.1:0-10000 GCA_030674185.1 Monoplex corrugatus | reverse complement strand
CTGATTGATTCACTGATCTATACATCCATCTATATCATTCTCGCTGTCTCCTCCTCCTCCTCTCTCTCTCTCTCTCTCCCTCTGTTTGTCCGTCCGTCCGTCTGTCTGTCTGTTTGTCTGTCTGTCTGTCTGTCTGTCTCTCTCTTTTCGAATCTGTATATTTTTATTTCTGCTATCAAGATTTTATTTTTGATACCACTGCTTTTTCTGACTGTTATTTTTAAAATAAATGTGGAACAAATTTTCCTTCCTGCTTGCTGTTTTTCATTTCTGAATAAAATTTTCCTCTGTCTGCTGAAAGAAGAGATGTGGCCGGAGCCGGCTGGCCTTGCAAAAACAAAACAAAAACAACAACAACAACAACAAAACTGTAGTGGCCTGTGGATGCTTTGCAGGTGACAAGTTTATTTCGAAAATAGGTCTCCGGGTATAATGGCAACGTGAAGAAAAAGAAGAAGAGTTAAGAATGTCAGTTGTTTGTTATTTGGCGTACACTTCAAATGAAGCCACAAAAATAAGTTGCCGATCGACAATGTTGTGCAGTTGTGTCATTTAAAACAAAGCCACGAAGCAGGTACATGTAACCACAGAAACGAAGTTTTTGTTAACCATATGCACTGTGCAGGAAAAGAAGTTTGGACCACTAGAGAAAACTGTCTCTTACTGTTTCAGATCACGAGTGATGATGAACAAGCTGGCTGAAATGAGTAAAGTGATCTGGAAAGAAAGAACAGACGATGGAATTTATAGGAGAAAAAAATCGAATTCTGTTGAATCGACCATGATAATGCAAACACTATATATGACGATGATTTCATCTCCACAATTTTTTCATGCAATGCTAATGATCTGGCAGAAGGAAACAGATGACGACGTACTCGGGTGTGTGTGTGTGTGTGTGTGTGTGTGTGTGTGTGTGTGTGTGTGTGTGTGTGTGTGTGTGTGGTGGTGTGTGTGTGTGTGTGTATGTGTGTGTGTGTGTGTGTGTGTGTGTGTGGTGTGTGTGTGTGTGTGTGTGTGTGTGTGTGTGTAGACCAATTAAATTAAATCGATCAACGATCGTAATGTAAAAGTCATATGACAGCAATTTCATCCATACATTTATATCAAATGAGTAAGGTTTTATAAATAGTCGTTGAATTAATGACAAAACAACCGCAGAAACTTACTGGACGATTATATGGCAGTATATGGGTGATGACAGTATTCACACACTACGTTCCTCTGCATTCACTCTGTATCATTCTCCACAATGAAGGTCGATCAGCTGATGATGATGATCCACGGCTGACTGTCACTCCTTGCTGACGGAAAAAAGTTAATGCTTTATGATGTGTCGTGTGTGTGGCCTAGTGATCAAAGCATTTACCTAGGATACGAGAAGCCCGGGTTCAAATCATGGATTGGACTATAATTTTTCTCCCTCCCTCTCCCCTCACTTTCATGAGATCTTAAAAAGCAGCCTAGCTGTTGTTCTTTTGGATGAGACGATAAACCGAGATCCCATGTGCAGCACACACTAAATGCAAGTTAAAGATCCCACGACAACACAGAAGTTGTCCTTGGCAAAATTCTGTACAAAAATCTGTGTTTATAGCTTCATAGGAATATGAGCATACAGAAAAAAAGGAGGTGGCGCTGACGCACTCTACACCAAGCGCAGCAACTCGAATTTCTCATGATAAAACGTCAAAACACTTTATCAATTAAGGATAGTAGCGTCAGATCCCAGTGGACTTTTCCAACAGCTAGTCCTTGCTACAATACACGTATAACATTAGCTCACAGACATGGCAAATCCGTTAAAACAGAACAAAAAAGAAATGATAAAAAAAGAAATCTCTATCCACAAGTACCGGCAGGTGTTACAGAAAAAATAATAGTGGCGCTGCACTGTGGTGACACGGTGTCCCCAGGGGGAGCAGCCTGAATATTTCACGAAGTAAATCCACTGTGACAACAACAACAATAACAACCACAACAACAACAACAACAAATACAAAACAATAGATTCATTACAATACCAAGCGTCACGATTCCTCAGATCCTGTGACTGCATCAGCAGTGTACAGGTTTAACGTCAGGCTGACAGTAGTTTGGATAGGATGTGTCTTACCAGCATTACCTGTTTTCGTATCACATCAGCACATGTCTCATCAGCACTTCCTCTTTTAGTGTCGACATCAACATGGATAAGACATTTATGACAAACCCGCAGCATGACGAAGCAGTGCAGGCCTCCCTCTGAACAAGGATCTGACGTAATTTGTGCCTTGGTCCCGCTATAAACCACACAACCACCACCCCTCAACCTCCTCCTCCCTCACACCCACCTTCCTACCCCACTCCGCAGCATCCTCCTTCTTTTAGTAGAAATGTCGAAAGGTGAAAATGGTTATGGCGAGAAGTGGTCAGGTACAATAGGACTTTGCGGTGAGGTTATTAATTAAGATCCGGGAGTGTTGAGGAAGAAAGCGGATGGCCAGTATGTGAGCGTATGCGTGTCTGTTGGGGGGGGGGAGAAGGGGAGAGGAGACGAGAGGGAGGGAGAGAGAGAGAGAGAGAGAGAGAGAGAGAGAGAGAGTACTGTACTGCGGTTAAGAGAAAATCACAATGCTGACCAACTGAATACTTATTTAGATCGTTATTACTTTGGTTATGGAACATATCGGATGATACGGGTGTATAACTTAACTTTTAAAACGGAAACTGAACTATTTTTTTATGACTGTTCACGTATAAGTATAAGCGTACTTACGATTTTTCCACATGTTGTTGTTATTGTTGTTGTCTTTCCACGCATATGTACATATCCATGCCTTATCCATAAACTGCCTATTCATCCGTGATTTGTCCATTAATTGGTGATTTGTCCATTAATTAGTTAACTGCGTGTTATATACATCATCATCATTATCATCAGGTGCCCTGCCACATGGCGTTGGCGACCATGGACTTCCAACCATCTCTATCCCTCGTTGCCCCTAGCATCTCCCCCACCCTCCTCATCCCCAGCCACTCTGCAAGTCCACCATTCTCTCCCCGGGTCTACCTGGTGCTCTCTTTCCCTCCAGCTTTCCCGTTGTGACCAGGTGCTCCAAATCCCCCTTCCTCATAAAATGGCCTGTAAATGTTACCTGTCTTTTCCTAATCTTCCTTATGAGTGATCTACTTGTGTCTGCCTCCATCAAGACTGTCTCGTTTGTTTTCTTTGCTGTCCATGGAACTCTCAACATTCTTCTGAGAAACCACATCTCGGCTGCCTCAATCTTGCTCTGGCTTTGCTTGTTGACTGTCCACGCCTCGGATCCGTACAACAGTATTGGTTCTATATAACATTCAAGGACTCTCTTTCTGATGTTAATTGATAGACATTTGTTGGTAAGAATGCTTGTCATCTTCTTGAATGCTGTTTTGGCTTGACCGATTCTGCCAGCTATTTCCGATGTGCATCTGCCGTCTGATGAAATGACCGTTCCCAGGTATTTGAACTTATCAACCTGTGGCAAGGTTGTGCCATTTGCCGTTATTTTGCAATGAGGGGATTTCATGTTTTTTACTGATCACCATGACTTCAGTCTTCCTACTGTTTAGTTCGAGCCCCTTACCTTTGCTTTCTATTTCTAGTATATTCACAAGATTTTGTAGGTCCCTTTCAGTGTTATATACACATCTATGATTTGTCCATTAATTGCTTGCTCACGGATACACACATATCCGTAGTTTGTCGATTAACTAGTTGTTCATGTATGAACACATCTAGAATTTGTCCATTAACTCATTGTTCAGAGATACACACATATCCGTGGTTTGTTGATCAGTTGTTCGTTTGAAGTTACAGATATATCTTATACTTCGTCGATTAATGGTTGTTCGTGGAAACACATATATTCATACTTTGTCATCAACTGGCTGTTCATGGATATACACATATCCATGGTCTGTCTATTATTTGGTTGTTCACAGAAACACACATATCCACAGTTTGTGCATCAAAAGGGATACAACTGGAGTCGAATATACACGAGTTGCAGAACTTGTTAACAATGATGGCGATAGTAGTGATAGTAGTGATGGTGATAGCACGACAATGATAAAGAGCTGTCACATTACTGATTACAGAGAACGGTTTTCTATAGTGTGGAAGAAAGTCCAAGACGTTAGAAGCTGACAACATGTGTATTATGTTATTTTTATACGTCTCGACCCAAACAGCCACCATCAATTTATATCAAAATGCGCTTAAACCGAATCAGTCTCCTTCCATTTCCAGATTATCCATGAACTGTTTGAATAATCTGGTCCTTTCACAAACTTACTAAGTTAATGTGAAGTCATAAAGTCCCTGATGGCAATATATTTAAACATTTACACAATTTTCTGTTTTCACATTCCACTGGTATAGGATTATGCATTTGTGTAGATGCATTTAAGGTTTCTGAATATCATGTTGTGGTTATAAAGAAAAAAAAGGTGGGGGGAGGGGGGGAACAGTTTGCATATGCGAACCCTATCCAAGATATCTTGGCGTCATGAATAATCATTCAAATAACTAAAGAAGCCATCAAAAGACGAAGATAAGGATGCAGGAGAAATCTGTAGTGTTGTTAAATTAAGGACGCTTACTTATAACTAAAGGGAAGCAACTCTTGCATGGAACGCGGCCTAGCTGCAATGTCCTCGTCATCATGTCCGTAAAAAGCAGAATGACAAAAGAAGCCGTCAAAAGACGAAGATACGGGTGCAGGAAAATTCTGTAGTGTTGTTAAGGATGCTTACTTATAACTGAAGGGAAGCAACTCTTGCATGTGTAACGGGAAGAATTTTGGGGGATGTGTGTGTCGCGGGATGGATTTTGGGTGCTGTTCTGGAATGTAGGGGATGGTTGTGTGGGGTTGCCTTTCTGTATAGAGATCACACACAACGACGAGAAAGGAGAGAGGCGAGTAGAAACGCACTAAGCATATTAGCAAAAGTTTCAAAAGCAGTCCACACACAGCATTACAACTCAATATAGTTTCTTTAATTATTCTTTAATTAAACATATTCAACTGAAAGCATAATCATTCATCCTCTTATTCTTATTTGCCTACGTCCTAAAGCAATCCTACTTCTTTGCCTATCAGCCCTAAACCCTACACTGAAATAAAATATCAACGTATCTTCACTACATATTTCTGGCAAAGGCTCAGCACCTCTGCCAAGTTGAGTGGCCCATCTCCTAACACAGCTGTGACTGACTGACCGTTCTGTCTCTTTGTGGCTGTTTTCTCTGTGGGTCTGTATTCTCCCCTGTGTTATTTTCCTTTTTCATTTATAGAGCATGGATGAGAACACGCTGGGGCTCCTGACCCCACCTATCTTAAGACGACTTTTGAGAAGGTTCTCTACTTGAGAATGCATGAAGGAGGGGTTGACGTGGACAAGCACAGGCCAGACCCTGTCCACTGAAACAATGGACCGCTCTCTTCCACTGGGGGGTTCCCCAAACACATTCCAGCAGTGCTGTATGTACAGCTGGCTCTATTGTTTAACTGTGTCATTTACAGTCTAACATAAGTGTTGAGACCGGTTGTGCTGCCTTGACATTGTTTAATCCTAAGCCATCAGTTTCACACTGAAGTACCGGTAAGGGCCTGTTTCTATTTGAGGGGTTGTACGTTGGTTAATCCTAAGCTTTCACTACAGGCTGGATCATCTGCTTTGCCAGACATTGTCAACATCTTGGCTCAGACTGAAGTACATGTATGGGCCTGTTTCTACACGAGTCATTTCTGTGATAATATGCCCCCTCGCCCTTAAAAATGTCCTCATTTTTTCTACATTTTAGGGGAAGGTGAACATGAATAGAATTACATATAGGTATTTATTAGCTCAGGATTTGTTCTTGTACATAAATGACAGGCGATAGGAAAGTTTGGGAATGGGGAATTTTATCATCTTCAATTAATGCCAAGGTGCGTGAATCTGAACAGATTTTTGCATGCTTCCTGAGGCACTGTAGAAGTCGATATGGGCAGTTCAGTTCCAGAGAAGATAACTGTCTTTGTAAGGCAGAAGTCTGACTGTATATTCATGGCAAAAGTCATTCTCATGCATGTACATGTTCCTGTGCACTACGGGAACGGTCTCACCGATAACTATGTTCTGCTACACTGCGACAAGAGAGTCGCGCACATATGAATAAGTTCTGGTTGCACAGCAAAGTTCATGTCCGTTTGACGTATGCAGGAGGACGTCAAAAGATTTGTGGAGGAAAAAGGTGAACCGGTGTGTCAGCAGGCATTCAGGTTGAAGATAACGAAGAAATGCAGACTGCCTGGTGATCGTAGAGATGAGGGCGGTGATGCATGTGGCGAAGACCATGACGAGAGTCAACCCATCATAATTAAACTGTCTGTGTCACCCTCTGTAACATGCACTGGTGAGGAACCTGTGTGCGGATGATGTTTCTGAAACTGACTGTAGCTGAGCAGGTGGGTGGCACAACGAAGATCTAAGCCAGTGCAGGGGATGGCTCAGAAATGAGTGCTGAGATAGCTGGACAGTTCCTGTAGCTTGGAACTGATACCAGTAGTGAAGCACGGTTATGAAGAATTGGTGTGATGGTGTTGAACTTCTCGTTGATGAAGAGCAGATGATGCATGCACAGTGGTTCGTGATTCATGGGGTTTGGGGGAATTGGGTATAAGAGAGTTTTAGCAAGAAAAGAAGAACAATCGCTTGTCATCCATGTCAAGAATAAGTAGGCTAATGAATATCTACGAATGGGGAAGTATACTTGAAGGATGAATGAGATTGAATACAATACCCGACATCATTACACTGTATTCTAAAATACGGATATGGAACGTATATAGGAAGGCAAGGCATGAAAAATGCAAAATAATAGTACAAAACATCATTCCAGAAAATTGTTGGTAGAGAAACGCAATGTATACATGTATGGAGACATGCTGTTTGAAAACACACTTCAAATATGGAGAAATGCAAATTGAAAACGCGATTTAGATATGAAGAAATATTGTTAAAACAATCAAAATGTATACCTTGGGAAATGCAGCTTACAAACGTAAAGCATACATGGATGAATGCAGGTTGAAAAGGAAATTCATACGTGGAAATATCCAGCATGAAACGCAATTCATATATGGAGAATTAAAGCGCAAAAACAAAATACATGCAGATTAAATCACGATTCATATATGGAGAAATACTGTGAAAAAAACCACCCAAGATGCATACATTGGAAAATGCAGCTTAACTAAGCAATTCATATATAGATAAATGCATGTTGAAAAAGAGAATTCCTACATGGTGATATTCAGATTAAATGCGCAATACATGTATGGAGAAATGTAGTTTGAAAACAAATGCATAATGGAGAAATACGACTTGAAGGCACAACAGATACATGGGAAAATGCAGCTAAAAACATATGGAGAAATGCAATTGGAAAACACAGTTCATACATGGAGCAATGTAACTTGAAACAAAATCGCACATGGAGAATATAACTTGAAAACGAAATCATAATGTTGAGTATTGTGCATAATAGAAACCCGACCTGGAAAAGAAACTACTGATGTAGACAATCATAATAATCCTTGGGAAAAAATGAACATGGACTGTGGTTCGCACAAATGAACCTTCATAACCTTGATATCTTCACAAGACATGCAGTGTTCTGCTACACTGCACATGAAAACCATGAAGACTAGTTAAGATCGCTGCTAGGAAGCGAATGGGATTCATCAAAAAATGCCACTTGGAATATCATCAAAGCACTAGTACACATTATTATAGTCCCAGGAGTAAGCAAGATTGAAGACGACAGTGTATTTGTAGCCTAAGAAGTCCAATGCTGATATACTTGTTGCAAAAGTTCGTTGGCGATTGAGCAAGGTCGTCTCACATGACGTACACAAAGTAATTAACCTATAGCACTATGATATACATATTCGAAGCAAACTGCAAAGTACACAAAATAACATAAAGTGGCGTATCTCCTTGGTACGGAAGAGTGTATAGGAAGTCTTGCAAACTTATAACAGAGCTCAATTGAGGTTTCATCATACCATTTTGTTCGCACATAATGACTATACGACCAATTGAATGACAATGAAATGAAATATGTAGGTCTCATGGGAAAAAATCGAATCACTTGAATTATGTTATTATTGTTAGTACGGTTAGTATGATCATGTAAGAAAAAATACTGAGAGACATGTGGCCAATACACAACAGACATGAGAATTCTATTGAAGGAATGAAACAAGACATGTACTGACGAGGAGGTGCATATAGTAACTTTCAAGACGTCAATGAAGTGATGAAAACATGAAAAACAGGCACAGGACGATAACAACGAGCATGAAATCAAGGAAACAAGGAGACAGAGGAGAACAGGGACTGCATGATGTTATAGGATCCAACGAAACACGTATGAACTCAAGGGAGGAAATGTTATGGTATAATGCCACAAACAAAATATTATCAAATGATACAACAGGATACAAGATGATAACAGATGATATGAAATGAAATAAAATGATACAAGATGACAACGTATGATGTGAAATGATAACACACGACACGCAGTGACACCAGAGGATGAGAGGACAACATACGAAACGCAATGATACCAGAGGATGAGACGACAACATTCAATACACAATGATACGCAATGATACGCAATGACACGCAATGATACACGATGATACACGATGATACCCCGAGCATGAAAACAGTGAGTAGATACAAAATATGCAGATGACCGTTTTATGAACGCAGGATTGATGAACGCAGATGAACGCAGGGTACGCAGTATAGAGATGAACGCTTAAGAGCATGATAATGAAATTATACACAGGAATACGCAAGGATGTGCATAAAATCAATGAGCTGTAGAACGCGAGCAGTCATTCTGAGGACGGTGTGGCTATAGTAACGACTGTGTAACGTAACGAATGAAGACGAACGCAAGGAGGGAAGATACAGGCAGCAGGGCACTGGCCCTTGCAATGGGTTTCCATTGCAATATTGCTCAGAACGGTAGGGAAACGTTGAAAATACCATGTAACGTTGATTAAATATCTCGAAACATTTAATCATGAACAATTGACGGTCCGGATTTAAAGGCGGGAAAAACGATAGGACCAGTGAAATGATTGATAGCTGTCAAATAACCGACCAGTAACATTTGGAATCAGACCGTGATGGTTCCTGTATTGTGAAGAATATTTGCCTGCAACAAAATAAACACATTAGTACCACAACATACACAACACAAATAAGAAGGCAGGCCCATAGACAGTACTATTGCTAGTATCATACATCCTGCTCTATAGATTGAATCACTGCTATTGAGCACAAGAAAAGAAGAACTTTTGCATACTTATGGTGTCATTTCTTCAGTAGTAATCATTCACGTCATTGAATATACTTTTATAAGTCTTTGATTATGTGTGCCATATCATGTGAATTGAAAAATCTGATGATCAAAGAATCGACACATATGCACTATTAGACCCTCAAGCGCGGCACCTTGTGACGAGTGTCACTCAATACACACACCGAAAACAATTGAAAAAAAAGGTCCGGCAATACCGAGGGCGGCACCACTGTGCGTTAAAGTCCCTTTGGTGGTATGCCATGTAGCACGAACACGAAGTAGTATGAACAGTAATAATTGTAACCGGATATAATAAGTAACTGGTAAAAGCAGTAGAAGTAAGAATTAATGCATCAGTTGATTAAGAATTCTTCATCGTCCACTGAAAGAAGGAGACTACATAAGGCATCGTAACGTTCATCACAACAAGGCATAAATGGATGATATGATCCATGTAATGTGCTAACTATGAGTCAGTACTTCACCTTGAAAATCGAGAGACTGTCATTGGCAACTAAGGAAACACATTATTATCGAAACGTACACAACAAAACGAAGACGCAGAATCATAAGTGATACGCAATACTCATTATCAAGACAAGTATC
>JAPXFY010006493.1:0-12572 GCA_030674185.1 Monoplex corrugatus | reverse complement strand
ATGGGTTTGGGTTTTGGTGTAGTGGTGCTATGTGTAGTGTGGTGTGTGTGTTGTGGTGGTGCGGCGTGTGCGTGCGTGGTGTGTGGGTTGTTGTGTGTGTGTGTGTGTGTGTGGGGTGTGTGTGTGTGTAAAACGACTTCGTAAATGTGTTTTAGGCGGCCTGTGTGTCGATACTCTATGTTAAGTATGTTGGGGTGGTGGTGTGTGGTGTGTGTGTGTGTGTGGTGTGTGTTTGTGTGTGTTTTGGTGTGTGTGTTGTGTGGGGTGTTTGTGTGTGTTTGTGTGTGTGTTGTGTTGCGTGGGGTTATGTGTATGGGGGTTTTTGTGTATGCTTCGATGCCTTGTGTGTGTTTTGTTTTGTGAGGGTGTTTGGTGTGTGTGTGTGGGGGTGTTGTTTCGGGTGGTTTTTGTGTTTTTGTGTATGTGTGTGGGCGTGGAGTGCTTTTGGTGTGTGTGTGTGTGGTGTTTTGTTGGTGTGTGTGTGTGCTGCGCGCGCTTTTGTATTGCGTGGCGTGCATGCTACGCACGCGTTTTGTGTTTTACGGGCAAAGGGGAAGATGAACCCTGTTTTTTTTTGCTATATACTAGGGGCTCTACGCTGTCCTCCTCAAACAATAAGGATGACTTTGTCGACGCCCCCAAAAAATTTTTTGACTGTACTCACTCACCCCCCGTACCATTACCCTTGTAACATCGGGTTTTCTAAACCCTTTGACATTAAGAAATTCCAGGGAAGAATGTTCCATACTCCATAACGCTACTACTGTATTTTGTTTATCTGCTGCTGCTATGCTGCTATTTCTTTTCCCCCATTTAGACTACTACTACAAACTATTCTATTTACTATACTACTACACTACTACTGCTGCTGTGTTGTGCTATTACTGCACTGCAACATTGTGCTGCGCTTTATCAATTTCAATGATGTTAAAGATGACACTCGTGATGATGGTAATATTGACAAAAATGATAAAAATGATTACGATGTGTCAATGATAATACTTTAAAAAAAAAAAATGAAGTGAGGGAGGGAAATTTAAAAAGGGTTGAATATGACGGGGTAAATAAAATGATAATGAAAAATGATAAAATAAAAAAAAAAATTTTAATAATAAAATAATAATGAAAAAATATAATAAAAATAATAATAATAAAAATAATAATAATAAGAAAATAATAAGATAATATATGATAAAAAATAATAAAATAATTAATAAAAATAATAATAAAATAATAAAAAATATGATAAAAATGTGATGATGAGATATTTTGATGATGTGATGTGATGATGAGTGGGGATGATGGGGAGATTTTGGATGAAAAATTTTTTATTATTATACCCATTATTATTATATTATTATCATTATCAGTATTTTGAAGAAAGGGGGGGAATTAAAAGAAAAAGAAAAGGAAAAGGAGGGGGAGGACAAAAAGAAGAAAAACAACAACAACAATTACAACAACAAAAACAAATCAAAAATAAAGATAAGATAAGGAAAACAAGAATAAAAAAAGAAAAAGGACTAGAAAAAAAAAAAAAAAAATATAATAAAAAGAATGTCGCCCTTTTAAACAATTTACCGTACAGTCTAGCAGTGAAGGTGTTTTGCTTGCCTTTCCCCTGCCTCTCTCCCTCCCCTCCCCCCCGGGGTAGGAACCACGCTCGAGAAAATTTTTTTCCCCCCGGTAAACATTAAGCCCTAGGGGTTTTTCCCAAAAATCCCCGAAGAAACCCAGCGATGCTGGACAAAAAAAAAATGTCTGGCTATTTTTTTAAAAAGGGGAATGGGTTAGAAAAAAAAACCCAAAACCCAATTATCTTTTGTTTAAAAAAAAGACCCCAATAAATAACCCCCCCAAATAAACTAACTTTTAAAAGAGTGGATGTTTTACACCCAAGCGTGTACTGCACTCTGGGAATGGTAAAGGGAAAGCCAATGTTTATTTTTGCGGAGTTTAATCAAAAAATTTTTTATGGGGGGAAGTTTGGGAAAAGCTGTGGGAAAAGGGCCCAAAGACCCAAAAAAATTTTTAAAAGGGCTACAGCAAAAAAAACCGAAAGGGGGGCTACAAGCAAAAAACGAAGTTAAATTTTAAAAACAAAGGGGAAAGTGAATGACAGAGGGGAGAGAGAGGGGGAGAGAAAAAGAGAAAAGGGGAGAAGGGGAAAGAGAGAGAGGAGAGAAAGAGGAGGGAGAAGAGAGACAGAAAACCAGACAGACAGACAGACAACACCCAGACAGACGACAGGGAAAATTTTCCCCACACTTCAAAGCACACGCCCCACACAACCCACACAAACCAAAACCCACACCCACACCCCCCACCCCAAAAAACCCCGCATGACGAAAATTTTTATACAAAATACACAACCAGCCCAAAACACCCAAACAAATGCTAGACGCAGTTTTCCCACAAAACATAAATACACAAATCACCCCACACACAACACCACACCAACACAAACACAAAACCGGCGGCGCGCGCGCGGCATAAGCAAATTCATACACCCCCCACGCACCACAACAGACCATGCATAGACGCAGATTTAAAAACCCAAAACAAACCCCAAAAAACCCCACACACCCCAACCCCCACACACCACACACACCACACCCCCACACACCACCACAAACAAAACAACCCCACACACACACCCCACAAAACAACACCAAAAACCGCTTTTTATACACATACCACAGCCCCGCACAACACCCCCTAAACATGCATAAAGCAGATTTAAAACAAAAATACAAAAAAAACAACAAAACACACAACACACACACACACACACACACACACCACAACACACATGACCAAAAAAACACACACATGTACAAAAAACAAACAAACAAAACACAACAAACACACAAACAAAATCTTTTCTTTTTTTTCTGTCCCCCGCCCTGCTGTCGTCTCTGTCTCTTTCAACCTTCTTTTTTCCCCTTTTTTTCTCCTCTCTTCCCCCTTCTCTCACTTCACCCCTCTATCTTTTCTTTCACTAACCCCCTCACATTCCCCTTAAATGTTTTAAAAGTCTTGATTATTGCCCCCCCAAAACCAAAAAACACCCCAAAAAACCCCACACACAACAACACAAAACACCCCCCCCACGCACCCCACCCAAACAACAACAACCACACACACCCCAATTTTCTCTCTATCTCTCCCCCTTCTTCTGTCTCTCTCGCCCCTTTTTCTCTGCCTCTTTGCCTCTCTCTGTCCCTGTCTCTGTCTTGCCCTTGTTCTTCTCTTCTCTCTCTTTCCCCTCCCCTCCTCTTCTTTTCCCCCCGCACTGTCTATGCCCCTTTTTTTAATTTTTGTTTTATGTGCCTTGGTTCAAAAGCGCCCCCCAAAACTTCCAAAAGAAGCACAAATGGGTGAAGTCACCCAAAAACGCCCCCACTTACTTTCACTTTGAAATGAATCTTTCCCGACAGAAAGAAAATAAAAATTATTTCTTTTTTTAAAAAAAAAAAAGTTAAATAAATAATCCCCCCCCAAAAAACTAATTATCTCGAAGGGGTTTTTTGGGGACAAGCAGAGTTAAAGGCGTTTGAATGGTCAAAGACCAAGATTTTTAATTTTCTGGGGTTAAAATCAAAAAAAATTTTTGTGGGGGGGGTTTAAGGGGGGGGGGGGGGGTATTTGGAAAGGGGCTAACCCCCAAAAAAAGAAAAGGGTCACAAAAACATCAAGTTGTATAAGATGGGAAAAATTAAAAGAAAAAAAAGAATGAATGAATGAATAATGAAAAATAAAAAGTTAGAAATACAAGACAGACACAAAAAACACAAACCCCCCTTACACCCACCACACCAACACCCCCACACCCCACCAAAACACACACAAATTTAAAACCACACAAACAACACAAACACTTTTTATTTTTTTCTCTCCACTTTTCTCTGTGTCGCCCTCTGTCTCTCTGTTGTCTCGTCTCTGCCCTTGCCTCTCCCTCTTTTTTCCCCTTTTCTCTCTCTCTCTCTCTCTTTTTCTCTTCCCCTCTTCGCCCCCCCCCTTCTTCTTTTCCCCTCTCCCCCTCTTCCCCCTTCCCCCCCGCATGTCCCCTTGTTTTAAATTTTTTTTTTTAAATGTCCCTTTTGGGGTTAAAAAGGGGCCCCAAAATTCCCAAAAGGGGGAAGCAAAAAATTTGATAAAATCAGCGTAAAAAAAACCCAGCTCTTACTTTCAGCTTTGAAGAGTGAATCTTTGCAGACAGAAAGAAGATCAAAATTCATTGTACTTTTGATTAAAAAAAAAAAGCTTTACAATAAACTAATCACCCCCCAATAAACTAATTATTTCGATAGCATGGGTATTTACAGCACTAGCAGAGTCTGATGCACGCTGTTTGAACTGGTCAAAGAGCCAACGATCTTCTTGTTGCTAGAGTTCAATCAATAAAATTTGATGTGGTGGAGCTTAGGGGGGGGGGGGGGCTACTAGTGAGAAGGGCAAATAGCCACAAAGATGTAAGGGCTGCAGCAAGAACATGGAAGTTGATATGAAAGACGTATGGAATGAATGAATGTATGAATGAATGAATGAATGAATGAATGAATGTGTCAGTGTGAGAGAGAGACAGAGACAGAGAGGAGAGAGAGGAGAGAATGAGAGTGAGAGGGAGAGAGCTGGAAGGACAGGGAGAGAGATAAACTGTGAGAGAGAGAGAGAGAGAGAGAGAGAGAGAAAGAGACAGACAGACAGACAGACAAACAGAGGGGGAAGAGAGAGAATGAGAGAGGAGCATACACTCACTCGCACACATACACACACATACATACACACAACAGACAGACATATGTACAGATGGTTAGACAGCAGACAGACATACATACATACTACAGACATACAGACATAACACACACACACACACACTCACACACACACACACAACACCACACACACACACACACACACAACACACACTTTCTCTCTCTCTCTCTCCTCTCTCCACTTCTCTCTCTATCTGTCTCTCTGTCTCTCTGTCTCTCTGTCTCTGTCTCTGTCTCTGTCTCTGCCCTCTCTCTCTCTCTCTCTCTCTCTCTCTCTGTCTCTCTCTCTCTCTCTCTCGCACTGTACCTGACCTGTGATTAAGTTTCTGTTTTTTGTGCCTCTGGTTCAAAAGCGTACCCCAAACTTCCAAAATGAAGCACAAGATTTGATGAAGTCAGCGCAAAACAGCCAGCTCTTACTTTCAGCTTTTGAAGAGTGAATCTTTGCAGACAGAAAGAAGATCAAAATTCATTGTACTTTTGATTAAAAAAAAAGCTTACAATAAACTAATCACCCCCCAATAAACTAATTATCTCGATAGCATGGGTATTTACGGCACTAGCAGAGTCTGATGCACGCTGTTTGAACTGGTCAAAGAGCCAACGATCTTATTGCTGCTAGAGTTCAATCAATTAAGTTTGATGTGGTGGAGCTTAGGGGGGGGGGGAGCTACTAGTGAGAAGGGCAAATAGCCACAAAGATGTAAGGGGCTGCAGCAAGAACACGCAAGTTGGTATGAAAGACGTAGGTAATGAATGAATGTATGAATGAATGAATGAATGAATGAATGAATGAATGAATGAATGAATGAATGTGAGAGTGAGAGAGAGACAGAGACAGAGAGGAGAGAGAGGAGAGAACAAGAGTGAGAGGGAGAAGGGGAAGGACAAGGAGAGAGAGAAACTGTGAGAGAGAGAGAGAGAGAAAGAGAGACAGACAGACAGACAGACAGACAAACAAACAGAGAGGGAGGGAGAGGAGACTGAGAGAGGAGCATACACTCACTCGCACACATACACACAACAAACTACACACAGACAGACAGACAGACGTACAGACGGTTGGACAGACAGACACACAGACAGACAGACATACATACAGACACACCACATACACACACTCACACACACACACACAGACACACACACACACTTACACACACATACACACACTTACACACACACACACACAAACACACACACACACAACGCACACACTTTCTATCTCTCTCTCTCCACTTTTCTCAGAGAGGAGAGAGAGGAGAGAACAAGAGTGAGAGGGAGAGAGGGGGAAGGACAAGGAGAGAGAGAAATTGTGTGAGAGAGAGAGAGAGAGAGAGAAGAGAGACAGACAGACAGACAGACAAACAGACAAACAAACAGAGAGGGAGAGAGAGAGACTGAGAGAGGAGCATACACTCACTCGCACACATACACACACAGACATACACACATACAGACAGACAGATGTACAGACGGTTAGACAGACATACAGACATACAGACACACACACACACACACACACACTTACACACACACACAGACACACACACACACACACTTACACACACATACACACACTTACACACACACACAAACATAACACACACACACACACACACGCACACACTTTCTATCTCTCTCTCTCCCACTTTTCTCTGTGTCTGTCTCTCTGTCTCTCTGTCTCTCTGTCTCAGTCTCTGTCTCTGTCTCTCTCTCTCTCTCTCTTCACTCCTCTCTCTCTCTCCCCTCTGCACTGTCCTCTGACCTGTGATTAAGTTTTTATTTTATGTGCCTCTGGTTCAAAAGCATACCCCAAGCTTCCAAAATGAAGCACAAGATCTGATGAAGTCAGCGTAAAAACAGCCAGCTCTTACTTTCAGCTTTGAAGAGTGAATCTTTGCAGACAGAAAGAAGATCAAAATTCATTGTACTTTTGATTAAAAAAAAAAGCTTACAATAAACTAATCACCCCCCAATAAACTAATTATCTCGATAGCATGGGTATTTACGGCACTAGCAGAGTCTGATGCACGCTGTTTGAACTGGTCAAAGAGCCAACGATCTTATTGCTGCTAGAGTTCAATCAATTAAGTTTGATGTGGTGGAGCTTAGGGGGGGGGGGGAGCTACTAGTGAGAAGGGCAAATAGCCACAAAGATGTAAGGGCTGCAGCAAGAACACGCAAGTTGGTATGAAAGACGTAGGTAATGAATGAATGTATGAATGAATGAATGAATGAATGAATGAATGAATGAATGAATGAATGAACGAATGAATGCACGATAAATAATGTGAGAGAGAGAGACAGAGACAGAGAGGAGAGAGAGGAGAAAACAAGAGCAAGGGGAAGAGAGGGCGAGAGAGGAGGATGGACAGGAAGAGAGAGAAACTGTGTGAGAGAGAGAGAGAGAGAGGGGAGAGAGACAGACAGACAGACAGACAAACAGACAGACAGAAAAGACAGGCAGACAACAGACAGGGAGAAAGAGAGACTGAGAGGGGAACATACACTCACTCGCACCATACAAAACGCAGACATACACACAGACAGACAGACAGACGTACAGGCGGATGGACAAAACAGACATACATACAGACAGAGAGACAGACAGACAGGAACACACACACACATACAGAGAGAGAGAGAGAGAGAAGAGAGAGAAGAAGAGAGAGGGGAGAATGTGTGAGAGAGAGAGAAAGAGCGAAAGAAAGAAAGAGAAAGAAAGAAAAAAAAAGAGTGAGAGAGTGAGAGAAACAAGAAATATTATAATGCAGCACCATTCAAATTACAGTAAAAGAAAAAAAGCTTAAAAAAATCTCTCCCATTCTACAAGAGCAAAATAGCAGGTGTTCCTACAACTACATGCACTGCTAACAAGAAGTTCACAAGAGTTGACAAGAAGTTAAAAAAAAACAAAAAAAAACACCCTGAGGGTACGGATGGAACCGAGAGCACCAATACCTGGCCACTTTCCAGCAATCACTTCCCAATGCTTCCAACGCCACTCAATAGCAATAGCCATTTCATCAAGAAAGGGTTGGGTGGGTGGGTGTGATTTCCACAAAAAAAAGGAAAAAACTTCATGTTTCAGAGGCCCTGTCCCACTGTTCCCTCTTCTCCTGCCTTATCCTTTCCATTTCAAGACCTAGCGCAGGCTCAAGGAGTCTGCCACTACAGATGTGCAACTGGGTGGAGCATATATGGAGTTGACTGAGTGCGATGAATCCCGGTTTGATAATTATGAAGATTTTATTCCTGCGCTCTCTTGGGTTGGATTAGACTGGGCTAGGCTGGATTTCTTGTGTGTGTGTGTGTGTGTGTGTGTGTGTGTGTGGTGTGTGTGTGTGTGGTGTGTGTGGGGTGTGTGTGGGGTGTGGGGTGTGTGTGTATGTGTGTGTTGTGTGGTGTGTGTGTGTGTGTGTGTGGTGAGCGTACACGTGCGAAATTGTGTCTTAATGTGGTTGTTTCCCATGTAAAATGTAGATTGCTTTGCCCCGATGAAAGCACGTCGTCATGGATAGGGCCACAGATTGTTACTTTTTATGTATGTGAAGATGGCTATTATTAATTTATCAAATTTTTTATTTATTTATTTATTTATTTTTTATTTATTTATTTATTTATTTGTTTGTTTTGTTTATCTATTTATTTATTTACTTATTCATTTATTTATTTGTTTATTATTTTTTGTGGAATTTTTATCAAGAACAACTCTTTGTCGTCAGGCTTTATCGTCTCGTCTGAAAAGACTTAAAACTCAGACCACAATTTAATATCTAGAGGATGGGATGGGGAACAAGGGTAGGGGGGTCCCTGTATGATCAGCAACTGAACTCTGCAGGGTTTCACGTGAGCTTCCCAGATAGATTGTCCTACCAAACTACCTGGGCCATCTATTTGTCATGCCTGCCCTTCCAACCACGCAAGATCTTCTCAAGTAAGTGGCCGTACAGTAGCATCCCCTTTTGTGATGATGTTGGGGGCTCCTTCGAGAATAGTGTCCCACATATTCTGGAAATAAATTGTGCTAGCAATTTCCACTTTTCTGTCACTGTTTGTTTCTGCCTTGAAAAAAACGAAATAATTAAGTAAACCAACAAACAAATAATAGATAAATAGTAAAAAACAAAAATAAAGGGAAATGAAAACGTTAATCAATCAATCAAACAATCAATCAATCAATAAAAAAATAAATCAATCAATAAAAACAATTGAAATCAAGCTACACAGAGAGACTTTAATTTTTTAGTAAATAATCAGAAAGAAAAATGTTATATTATCAAAACAAAACACCATAGAATTAAATCAATGACAATGTGCATTAAATCAGATGATAAATATATCAATGGCAGTGCGGAGAACAAAATCTGTCATTTCCGTTAAAAGGAGGAGGGTAAAAATCACAACAGTAAACATCTTCAGGACAAACACAGCAATAAAAAATAGACAGAAAACCATAAAGAAAACATCAGATAAACCTCAGAAAGAAAAGAATCCGAAGAAACCCCTCTTTTAAACTGATTGAGACTGAAAAAACTGTGTGACTCAATATGTGGGGAGAACTGAGTAAGTGGGATGAAGCAAAAAAGGGACGTCCCAAAATTACCCAAAAAGCAAAATATGTAGTTTAAAAAGGGGACTTTTTTTTGAATTGTGTACGTTATATTTCATACGCAATAGAACATCATTTAGAGCTTATTTTGTAATTTTGAGCCAATTTTATTTTTGCGTTTTTGAGCACACACCCCCACACACACCACACACACACACACACCAACACACACCACACACACCACACACACACACACAACCACACACACACACACAGTGATATATGCACATACGCACAACCTCATCTACACACACACGCATTTACACTTACACATAAGCACGCACACATAGTGGCAGATTCACGGCACACACACACCACACACACACACACACACACACACACACAAAACACACACACACACACACACATCTAAAACACACAAAAGCGCTGTGCACAGAGAGAGAGAGAGAGAGAGGGGAGAGAGAGAGAGAGAGAGAAGAGAGAAGAGGAGAGAGAGAGAGAGAGAGAGAGAAAGAGAGAAAAAGAGACGCAAACACACACACACACACACACACACACACACACACACATACATGACGCACAGAACGCAAAGCACACTCTCTCAGTCTCTCTCTCTCTCCTCTGTCGGTCTGTCTCTGTCTCCGTCTGTCTGTCTGTCTGTCTGCCTGTCTGTCTATCTTTATCTCTGAAACATCATCAAGTGCTTTGTTGATTTAATCTTGAAGCATGGATGTTTACGCCGCTAGCAAGTCACATGCACTCTGGTGAACTGGTCAAGAAGCCAATGATCTTATTGTTGCGGGAGTTTAATCAACAAAGTTTGATGTGGTGAAGTTTGGGAAGCGCTACTGGTGAAAGGGGCAAATAGCCAAAAATTTTAAAGGGCTGTAGAAAAGACACGCATGCTTTAATCAGACTAAGGCAGTGAATAAATGGGGGAGAGGAGAGAAGAGAGAGAGAGAGAAGGAGAGAAAGACGACAGACAGACAACAACAGACAGACAGACAGACAGACAGAGACAGAGACAGAGAACAGAGACAGAAACACGAGACGGAGACAGGAGGGTGAGAGGAAAGAGAGAAAAAATTGGAAAAGAAAGGGGGAGAGGGAGGACAGATATAAACATTGAGACAGAGGCAGACAGACAGACAGAGAAACAGACAGAACAGAGAAAGAGAAAAAAAGAGAGAGAGATAGAGATAGAGAGAGAAAAAGAGAGAGGATACAGAGAGAAGAGAGAAGAGAGAAAATGGGGTTTGTTTGTCTATTATACGTGTCGTGAGTAGTGCGGTGTGTGTCTGCATTGTTGGCAGGCAGCTTTTTTAAAGGAACTTTACCTTTTGTTAAAGGTAGAATGAACAAGCAAACAATTTTCATACGGAATGGTGAAATCAGCTTTTACACATATCAAAAAAAAAAATATGTCCTGTTGTCTTTTTGGCAAGACGTTAAATCATTCCCAGTGGCCTTTAAAAATAAAAAAATAAAAAAAAAAAAGATTTTCAGACGGCCCATTTTTTTTAAAATGAAACAAGTCATTCGAAGGCCACTTCAAAGGGGGAAGTATTTTGAATTCATTTTTCCTGGGGAAAAAGTAAATTTTTTATCATGAATGGAGCCCAAAATTGAGATTGCCTTAGAATTATGTGTCCTAAAGGGAAATCAAAAGGACAGTTAAAAACCCTTCTGTTCGGAAACCCTTTAAAGTGCCCCTTTTCTGCTCTGTGATTGCTTGTCTGTCTTTTTTTTGATTTCTGCCAGTCTGTTGTTTTTTTTGTGTTTGTCTGTTTATCTGTCCTTTCCAGATGTGTCTCTCGTCGGTTGTTCTCTCTGTCTCTCTGTCTCTTCTCTGTCTTTGTCTCTGTCTCTTCCCCGTCTCTCTGTTTTTGTCTTTCTCTCTTTCTCTTTTCACACTCTTTTTTTTCTCTCTCACTTCTCTCTCACGCTTTCTCTCTCTCTCTCTCTCTCTCTCTCTCTCTTTTCTCCTCTTCCTTTTCTCTCTCTCTCTCTCTTTCATATAGACACAAACACGCAAAAGACAGAACATGCTACAAAAACACAGAACGCGTAGACACGCACACACACACACACACACACACACACACACAACACACACACACACACCCCACACACCCCCAAAAAACACACACAAAAGAACAAGAAGTTTGATTAAAAACAAAAAGAAACAAAAAGCAAGAACAGGGACCATACCTTTTTTAAAATTTAATTGTTTAAGTTAACTGAACAGAACAACACTTTTATTTAAGACGAATCACGAAATAGTCAAATCAAATTCACACATATTTAAGACAAAAAACAATTCGATTGATGTCTATCTATCTATCGATCGATTTATCATCTATCTATCTATCGATCTATCTACCTACCATCTATCTATTACCCCTGACCTATCTATCTATCACCTATCATTATTTTTCTATCTACCTATCTATTTTCTATTATCTATCTGTCACATCTATTTATCTTCTACCTATCATCTATCTATCTATTTATTTATCTACCTACTATCTATCTATCTACCCCTTGACCTATCTATCTACCCCCCATCCATCCATCCTCCCCTTTCCCCCCATCCATCCACTACTATTTGTACACACACACACACACACCAAACACACACACACACACAACACCCCCAAAACACCCCAAAAACCACACACACACATTTCACATAGTATATATATATCACGCGTGGTGGAGAGATGAAAATTTGGTATTCACCGTTAAGATTGGGATGGGGAAGGGAGGGGTGGGGAAAGGGGCTCGTGTGGTTGGGGAGAGGTGGGATTGGATTGCTCTGTGACAGTTTTCTTCAAAAATGTTTATTGGTTCAATCCTGAATAAAGTCCCCTGAGGAAGGCCACTGGACATATATATATATGTGTGTAATATACAATAATATTATACATACATACAACTAATATATACATGCATACGTTGTACACACACGCAAGCACACACACACACACACACACACACACACATCCATGCCACCAGATCTACATACACAACGCATACATACTAACGCATTTTGGGGGAGGGGGTTGGGGGGGGGGCAGGCTGATCAGTCAGGGAAAACAATGCACAAGCAAAGCAACGAAGAAAGAAAGAAACCTAATCTTCTGACTTTTCGCAGCATCAACATCAGACAACAAACCAAAGGCAATGTGCCCCTGACACAAAAACAATAAAACATT
>JAPXFY010000649.1:47500-50987 GCA_030674185.1 Monoplex corrugatus | reverse complement strand
TCGTTTTCCCATTTTCGTCCCAATTTTACATAAAATTTTTGGTGCTTTTACACAGATTCATAGATATTTTTTTTAAAGATTTATAATTATATTTTACTATCAAGAATTCTTTTAAAATGAAGATGAGGGGCCCGGAAAGGGGTGGTGGGGGGAAAAGTGGGAGTGACGAAAAGGCATTAATTTTTACGTCAAAAAACGAGATAATTGTTCACGATCGTCATGAAAAATTTTGGGACCCAACCATGACTTTTTAAAACCGAACTTGGTTGTGGGGTTGGGTTATAGGGGGGGGGGGCAAAAGTAGGTATACAATTATGAAAAAAGAAAACCCATTGCTCTCCCCCCACGCGTTCAGTTTTTCTCTGCCCTTCCCCAGTTTTGTTTTAAAATCCATTTGTTTTTCCTCGTCTTTTAAAATTACCAGTCAGGGTTTTAAATTTAAATTTTCCCGTTTAAAATCAAAATTAAAAATGGCCACTTAGATCTAAATTTTTAAAATTTTTCCGTTTTTAAACTAAAAAAAAATTAAAAAATGAAAAGTTAGGATAAAAAAAAGTACATGCATATTATTAGTTACGATAAAATATAATTAATGACACTGAAAATATCAAAAAATAAGGCCAGCTAACTTAATGTGCTAATAATTTTTAACGAATTAAGCATTATGATAGTGATGTGATACTTACTGTATACCTACTTTTGCACCCACCCACCCACCCACCCCCTGTATATTTTTACGTTTCACTCTTTCATGCATTATCGCTTATACTTTTGTTGTTGTTGTTGAGGAATTGACACTTTCAACGGATTGGCTGGTACTTTAACCCTTTGACTCCAGCCCCGTATCCACCAACAGCAAAAACTTAACCCCTTTGATTCCCTCACCCGCAGGAAGCTGGTGGACAGGGTGAGGGAATCAAAGGGTTAAGTTTGTGCTTTGTTAGCGTGATTGACAATGCAGGATGCAGGTGGACAGTGTTCGGGAGCCAAAGGGTTAAACTGAGCGAAACCCAAATAAGAAAGAAAGGTCAGTGTTGTGTGTTTGTGTGTCTGTGCACGTGCCATTATAAAATCAAAAGGTTTTGGAAATTAATCGCTGTTCAGTTCAGAGTTAAGAAGAAAACCGAAACATGCGAAAGAAGACGTGATTGGTGAAATATTAATATATTTATAAGTAATCCGCGAAATGTGTGAAAGGAAAATATTCAGTGAGATATGTACGTATGTTCCATCATGTCTATTTGCTGGGAGGTGTAAACGTATTTTTTTTCATTACGTTTATTTTCTGGGGGATATGAACGTAGTTTTTGTCATGTTCATTTGCTGGGGATGTGAACGTAATTTCCATCATGTTTTATTTGCTGGTTTGTTCGTTCTTAAATCGTATAAGTTGGTAATGTGGTGATTTTCTTTCATGCTTGGAGCTTTTTGATGGAGTTGTGTGACTACTTGTTATCCCAAAACGTTGTACTGAGAGAACTGTATCTATGAATCCTTTTCTGAGTTCACATTGCATGACTATGATTCATCCATTATTCCTTTTCTTTGTTCATATTGCATGACTATGATTCATCCATTATTCCTTTTCTTAGTTCATATTGTATAATTATGAATCCTCTATGATTCTTTTCTTTGTTCATATTGTATAATTATGAATCCTCTATTATTCTTTTCTTTGTTCATATTGTATAATTGTTATTCCTCTATTTTCCATTTTTTAGTTCATATTGTATAATTATGATTCCTCTATGATTCCTTTTCTTTGTTCATATTGTATAATTATGAATCCTCTATGATTTCTTTTCTTTGTTCATATTGTATAATTATGATTCCTCTATTTTCCATTTTTTAGTTCATATTATATAATTATGATTCCTCTATGATTTCTTTTCTTTGTTCATATTGTATAATTGTGAATCCTTTTCTTAGTTCATGGTGTATAATTATGATTCCTCTATGATTTCTTTTCTTTGTTCACATTGTATAATTATTATTCCTCTATTTTCCATTTTTTAGTTCATATTATATAATTATGATTCCTCTATGATTTCTTTTCTTTGTTCATATTGTATAATTATGAATCCTCTATGATTTCTTTTCTTTGTTCATATTGTATAATTATGATTCCTCTATTTTCCATTTTTAGTTCATATTATATAATTATGATTCCTCTATGATTTCTTTTCTTTGTTCATATTGTATAATTGTGAATCCTTTTCTTAGTTCATGGTGTATAATTATGATTCCTCTATGATTTCTTTTCTTTGTTCATATTGTATAATTATGATTCCTGTATTTTCCATTTTTTTAGTTCATATTATATAATTATGATTCCTCTATGATTTCTTTTCTTTGTTCATATTGTATAATTATGATTCCTCTATGATTTCTTTTCTTTGTTCATATTATATAATTATTGTTCCTCTATGATTCCTTTTCTTTGTTCATATTGTATAATTATGATTTCTCTATGATTTCTTTTCTTTGTCATATTGTATAATTATGATTCCTTTTTTTTAGTTCATATTGTATAATTATAATTCCTCTATGATTCCTTTTCTTTGTTCATATTGTATAATTATGATTTCTCTATGATTCCTTTTTTTAGTTCATATTGTATAATTATGATTCCTCTATGATTCCTTTTCTTTGTTCATATTGTATAATTATGATTCCTTTTCATTGTTCGTATTGTGTAATTATGATTCCTTTTTTTTGGTTCATATTGTATAATTATAATTCCTCTATGATTCCTTTTCTTTGTTCATATTGTATAATTATGATTCCTCTATGATTCCTTTTCTTTGTTCATATTGTATAATTATGATTCCTCTATGATTCCTTTTCTTTGTTCATATTGTATAATTATGATTTCTCTATGATTCCTTTTCTTTGTTCATATTGTATAATTATGATTCCTCTATGATTCCTTTTCTTTGTTCATATTGTATAATTATGATTTCTCTATGATTCCTTTTTTTAGTTCATATTGTATAATTATGATTCCTTTTCTTTGTTCATATTGTATAATTATGATTCCTTTTCTTTGTTCATATTGTATAATTATGACTCCTTTATGATTCCTTTTCTTTGTTCATATTGTATAATTATGACTCGTTTATGATTTCTTTTCTTTGTTCATATTGTATAATTATGATTCCTCTGTGATTCCTTTTTAGTTCATATTGTATAATTATAATTCCTCTATGATTCCTTTTCTTTGTTCATATTGTATAATTATGATTCCTTTTCTTTGTTCATATTGTATAATCATGAAACGAGATATGCGGAAGCACTTTTTGGTCATGGTCATGTATGCCCGTTTTTATGTATATTCTAGAGTCCTTAGTTATGTATAAATTTATATTGGGTAAGTTTTATAAATCCCCTGTGTGATAAATTGGACGGAGTGGTCAACGTCAGGGGCATCTCCTTAGATTGTGTACGCGAGGGCATTGATATGTGCACTTAATTGTCTTTTCTTTTT
>JAPXFY010000649.1:35000-40000 GCA_030674185.1 Monoplex corrugatus | reverse complement strand
GTGTCTGTGTGGTCCTGTTGACTGCAGGGACCAGGTGGTTATGGTGTCTGTGTGGTCCTGTTGACTACAGGGACCAGGTGGTTATGGTGTCTGGTCCTGTTGACTGCAGGGTCCAGGTGGTTATGGTGTGTGGTCCTGTTGACTACAGGGACCAGGTGGTTATGGTGTCTGTCTGGTCCTGTTGACTACAGGGACCAGGTGGTTATGGTGTCTGTCTGGTCCTGTTGACTACAGGGACCAGGTGGTTATTGTGTCTGTCTGGTCCTGTTGACTGCAGGGACCAGGTTGTTATGGTGTCTGGTCCTGTTGACTACAGGGACCAGGTGGTTATGGTGTCTGTCTGGTCCTGTTGACTGCAGGGACCAGGTAGTTATGGTGTCTGGTCCTCTTGACTGCAAGGACCAGGTGGTTATGGTGTCTGTCTGGTCCTGTTGACTGCAGGGACCAGGTGGTTATGGTGTCTGTCTGGTCCTGTTGACTGCAGGGACCAGGTGGTTATGGTGTCTGTCTGGTCCTGTTGACTGCAGGGACCAAGTTGTTATGGTGTCTGGTCCTGTTGACTGCAGGGACCAGATGGTTATGGTGTCTGTCTGGTCCTGTTGACTGCAGGGACCAGGTGGTTATGGTGTCTGGTCCTGTTGACGGCAGGGACCAGGTGGTTATGGTGTCTGTCTGGTCCTGTTGACTGCAGGGACCAGGTGGTTATGGTGTCTGTCTGGTCCTGTTGACTGCAGGGACCAGGTGGTTATGGTGTTTGTCTGCTCCTGTTGACTGCAGGGACCAGGTGGTTATGGTGTCTGTCTGGTCCTGTTGACTGCAGGGACCAGGTGGTTATTGTCTGGTCCTGTTGACTGCAGGGACCTGGTGGTTATAGTGTCTGGTCCTGCTGACTGCAGGGACCAGGTGGTTATGGTGTCTGTCTGGTCCTGTTGACTGCAGGGACCAGGTGGTTATCGTGTCAGAGAAATTGTGAGAGCAACACCAGCCCACCATCATATTCATCAAAAGAGAATTAACCCTTTGAATCCTGCACCCTGCCCACCAGCATCCTGCATTGTCAACCATGCCAGCGAATCAAATACTAGACCTATTGATTTCCTCATCCTATTCAGTTTGCCTATCTGATCGAATTGCAATCCACCAGCAAGATCAACAAACATAGAGCAAAAACAAAGAAGGAAACGAACAAACAAAGACACAAACAAAGACACAAGTAACCAACCAACTAACCAACCAACCACAAACCAACCAACCAATCAACCAACCAACCAACCAACCAACCAACCAACCAACCAACCAACCAAACAACCAAACAACCAATCAATCAACCAACCAACCAACCAACCAACCAACCAACCAACCACCAACCATCCAACCAATCAACAAACCAACCAACCAACCAACCAACCACCAACCAACTAACCAACTAACCAACCAACCACCAACCAACCAACCAATCACCCAACTAACCACCAACCAAACAACCAACCAACCAATCAATCAACCAACCAACCAATCAATCAACCAACCAACCAACCAACCAACCAATCAATCAACCAACCAACCAACCAAATCAATCAACCAACCAACCAACCAACCAATCAATCAACCAACCAACCAAACAACCAGCCAACCAACTAACCAACCAATTAATCAACCAACCAAACAACCAATCAATCAACCAACCAACCAATTAATCAACCAACCAACCAACCAATCAACCAACCAACCTACCAACCAATCAACCAACCAACCAATCAATCAACCAACCATCCAACCAACCAATCAACTAACCAACTAATCAATCAACCAACCAACCAACCAAAAAAACAACCAACCAACCATACAAACAACCAACCAACCAATCAATCAACCAATCAACCAACCAACCAACCACCCAACCACCCAACCTACCAACCAGCCAACCAACCTACCAACCAACCAACCAACCAGCTAACTCACCAGCCAACCAACCAACCAACCAACCAACCAATCAATCAACCAACCAATCAATCAACCAACCAACCATCCATCCAACCAACCAACCAACCAATCAACCAACCGACCAACCAACCAGCCAACCAACCAACCGACCGACCAACCAATCACCTAACCAACCAGCAAACCAACCAACCGACCGACCGACCAAACCAACCAACCAACCAACCAGCAAACCAGCAAACCCGCAAACCAGCAAACCAACCAACCAACCAACCAACCAGCCAACCAACCAACCAACCAACCAACCAATCAATCAACCAACCAATCAATCAACCAACCAACCAACCATCCAACCAACCAACCAACCAATCAACCAACCGACCAACCAACCAACTAACCAACCAACCGACCGACCAACCAATCACCTAACCAGCCAACCAATCAACCAACCAACCAGCCAGCCAACCAACCAACCAAGCAACCAACCAGCCAGCCAACCAACCAACCAACCAATCAGCCAACCAAACAACCAGCCAACCATCCAAACAACCAAATAATGTCGATTTAAAGCGAGAGGCAGACAAAAGAAGACATGAAGGGACTTTGTAAAAGGGACTTTAGCGTTATACAATATTCATTTCCACCTGTTCAAACCTTCCACCTCATGGCTGATCGTCAGCTCTATCTGACCTCGACACTCACGAATTTACAAGCGGACAGATCCCCCCTCGCCCCCCACCCCCCCCCCCCCACCCCCGCGGGGATGCTGGGGGAATCTTTCAGTATAGATAGTATCCCCACCTTCTGGACATTCTGGGTTAGAAATGTCCTCTTTTATATCACTCTCATTGTTTCTTTCTTCCTCCTTTGCTTTCTGCCATTTCTTCCTATCATTTTCTGCCTTGCTGGTCCTTTCATCTGTATGTGTTCGATAAAGTCTTGCGTACTTTTTCTTAGGATTGACAATTGGGTACATGTTTTAGGTAGCCTACATTTTTGGTTCTAGGGAAGTAAGAAATGCGGAAGCAATTTTAGGTAATTTAGACTCGTTTTTATATATGTTTTGGTGTCCTTAGGTATCTATGAAACTTGTGTTTGGGTGTGCTTTTTTTTTTAAATCCCCTGTGCGATAAATTGGAGTGATCAACGCAAGGGGCAGATCCTTTCAGCCTGTCTCTGAGTCTTTTGTGAAGAAAACTATCAAGGACTCTGCTATCAAAACCAGTGAATTAGACCCCCTCCCGGCTTCTGTTTTGACACAATGTTTGGATACTCTACTCCCATTCTTTACATCTGTCATCAATCATTCACTGGTGTCAGGCATCTTCCCAAGCTCATTCAAATCAGCTATTGTCAAACCTCTCCTAAAGAAACCTTCTCTTGATCCAGATATTCTCAAAAACTACCGGCCTGTCTCCAATCTCCCCTTTCTTTCCAAGGTAACTGAAAAAATTATTTTACACCAACTTCTAGAACATCTTGAATCAAACCATTTATTATATCCCAATCAGTCAGCATATAGATCAGGACATAGCACTGAAACTGCTTTATTGAAAATTGTGAACGATCTTCTGACATCCCTTGATGATGGTGACATTTCTCTTCTCTCTCTCTTAGATTTGTCTGCTGCCTTCGACACTATAGACCATGAGATACTGCTTTGGCGCCTCCACAACTGCTACGGGATTTCTGGCTCCGCTCTCTCCTGGTTTCAGTCATATCTCTCTGACCGCACACAGACTGTATCTGTAAATGGCTTGCCCTCACCTCCCTCAGCCCTCAGATATGGCGTTGATCAAGGATCCGTCCTGGGTCCAGTTCTCTTTGTTTTGTACACGCAGCCTCTCGCAAATATTATTCTCCGCCATTCTGTATCACATCATAGCTTCTCAGATGACAATCAAATTTACAATTCTGGTCCCATCTCTAATGTAAACAACATCGTACAAACCACTAAAGCCTGCATTTCCGACGTGAAAGACTGGATGACTTGCAACAAATTACAACTAAACCAAGACAAAACTGAAATGATTTTCATTACTCCTAAAAAACTTCTCAACTGTGACTTAATTCCATCTTCCATATCACTGAATGGGACAGACATCACCCTCTCCCAAAAAGTTAAGAATCTAGGTGTCACCATCGACAACACTCTTAACTTTCAGCAGCATGTCTCAAACATCTGTCGTGTCTGTTACCTTGAACTTCGTAGAATAGGTTCCATCCGTCATCTCCTTACTCTCGAAGCTACTAAAATATTAGTTTGTGCTTTCGTTCTTTCTCGTCTTGACTATTGTAATTCCCTTCTGTCTGGTTCCCCAAAACAGCTCCTTGTCAAACTTCAGAAAGTACAGAACCATGCCGCTCGGCTAGTATTTCGGTCTTCCAAATTTCAGCATGTCTCTCTTCTTCTCCAAGACTTGCATTGGTTACCTGTGTTGAAAAGGATCCAACATAAAATTGCTGTTCAGTGCTTCAGATACTTCGACAATTCTATTCCCTCTTACCTGTCTGAATATCTTCAACTATACGTTCCATCTCGTCATCTTCGTACCTCAGCCGATACCCGCTTATTTCGAATCCCAACTTTTCGAACAAAATCATATGGTGAGCGATCCTTTTCTTTTCAAGCCCCTTCCTCATGGAATTCACTTCCCTACCCGCTGAGGCACAAAACAAGTCTTCAGTCATTTAAATCTGGCTTGAAAACGCATCTCTTTCCTCTCTGAAATTTATTAACCTAAAAGAGCTATGCTGTCTGCGCGCTAGCGTGCTTCTGTGTATATATTGCTGTGCGCCTATAGATATGTCTCGGGGTGGGAGGAGGATATGTGTGTGTGTGCCAGAGAGTAGGTACTAATATTTGATATTATTAACGGTGTGTATGTGCTTGTGGGATGGAGTGACAGAGGTCCGCCATGTATGATGAAAATTATACTAGGCCTATGTTTCTATGTTCGATGTAATGTGTATTGTACAGTTTGTAAGCGCTTAGGGCTTTCCAGAAAGATTAGGCGCTCTAAATGCCCTTAATAATAATAATAATAATGTGCGCAAAT
>JAPXFY010000649.1:12500-32500 GCA_030674185.1 Monoplex corrugatus | reverse complement strand
GTCATGTCAGTGTCTGGTGGTGTCTAGCAACATGAAAACACTCAGTGAAGACAGAGTACGCAGTCTGTTCAGCAACATATTGCCTGCAGAGGGTGGGCGGAAACATCATGCGCACACTCGTCGGAAAAAGAAATGGAACTAAACAGAGAAAACAACAAACAGACAAAAATTAAATTTCAGCACTCCCGTTAAATAATCTTCTGCTGTCTTTGTTTTGATTTCTCCTTGTTGGAATGTTTTCTTTGCCATATAAAGTAATACACACACACAGCCAGAACAAGATTGAGGCAGCCGAGATGTGGTTTCTAAAAAGAATGTTGAGAGTTCCATGGACAGCAAAGAAAACAAACGAGACAGTCAGTCTTGGTGGAGGCAGGCACAAGAAGATTATTGATTAGGAAGATCAGGAAAAGACAAGCAACATTAGAGACCATTTTATGAGGAAAGAGGAATTAGAGCACCTGGTCACAACATGAAAGCTGGAGGGAAAGAGAACACCGGGTAAACCCAGAAGAAAATATTGGACAGACTTGCAGGGTGGCTGGGGACAGAGAAGGTGGAACGTGTGCTTACGGCGACAAAGGACAGATGCATATGGAGGGCCATGAACGCCAACGCCATGCGGCAGGGCACTTGATGATGATGGATTTACACAGAATTCTGTTGATATTGCTCATTATTCGGTCAGGCAGTCTAATGGATTACTTTGATGTAAAAGACCTGGTTTAGTGGAAGACATTTTACAGTGAACATTTTTCCTCCTCATCATCATCAGGTGCCCTGCCGCATGGCGTTGGCGATCATGGACTTCCATCTGTCTCTATCTCTCGTTGCCCCTAGCATTTCTCCCACCCCCCTCGTCCTCAGCCACACTGCAAGTCCGTCCAGCATTTTCTCCCTGGGTCTACCCGGTGTTCTCTTTCCCTCCAGTTTTCCCATTGTGACCAGGTGCTCCAAATCCCCCTTCCTCATAAAATGGCCTATAGATGTTGCCTGTCTTTTCCTAATCTTCCTTATGAGTGATCTACTTGTGTCTGCCTCCATCAAGACTGTCTCATTTGTTTTCTTTGCTGTCCATGGAACTCTCAACATTCTTCTTAGAAACCACATCTCGGCTGCCTCAGTCTCGTTCTGGCTTTGTTTGTTTATTTTTCCTACCATGCTTAAATCCCTTTTATCCCCGAGTCTGTTTTTTCCCAGCTAGCGAAGCACAAGGCAAGTCATGCTATTGTTTATTTTTGTTTGTTTTTGTTTTTCTCTGAAGTTTTCTGTGTCTATTCTTTGTTTTCCTTTGTGTACGCTTGACAAAGGCCACTAGGCTGAAGATTTGTTCCTGTTCCTACTTTGTCTTGTTCTTGTTCTTGTTCTCGTTCTTGTTCTTGTTCTCGTTCTTATTCTTGTTCTTGTTCTCGTTCTTGTTCTTGTTCTTATTCTTGTTCTTGTTCTTGTTCTCGTTCTTGTTTTTGTTCCTCTTCTTCTTTTTCTTCTTCTTCTTCTTCTTCTTGTTCTTTTTTTTCCTGTTTTTTCTTTCTTTTCTCTTTCTTTCTTTTCTGTTCTTCTTTTTATTGTTATCAAAATCGCGTTCAAATTTCTGTGTGTGTGTGTGAGTGTGTGTGTGTGTGTGTGTGTGTGTGTGTGTGTGTGTGTGCGTGTATGTGTGTGTTTTGTGTGTGTGTGTGTGTGTCTGTGAGTGCGTGTTTGCGTGTGCGCGCGCGCGCGCGTGTGTGTATGTGTGTGCGTGCGTGCGTGTGTTTTGTGTGTGTTTTGTGTGTGTGCGTGTGTGTTCTGTGTGTGTGTGTGTGTGTGTGTGTGTGTGTATGTGTGTGTGTGTGTGTGTGTATGTGTGTGTGTGTGTGTGTGTGTGTGTGTGTGTGTGTGTGTGTGTGTGGTGTGTTTCTGGTACCAGAATTTGATCCTCTTCTTTCGCTCGCCGTCTAAAAGACCAGCACCACATTTGACGATAAACGTAGCTAGGGTTTTGTTGTTGTTGTTGTTGTTGTTGTTGTTTTCAGTTCCTGCTGGTTGTTGCTATGGAGCTTAGTGGCCGGAGGCGTTGTCGGTCATGTCAACTTTGGCTCCACTTGTCAGAAGCGACATCATCATCATCACTATCACCATCATCATCATCGTCGTCGTCATCGTCATCATCACCATTACCATCTTCATCCTCATCATCATCGCCATCACCATCTTCATCCTCATCATCATCGCCATCATCATCACTACCATCATCGTCATCATCATCATCGCCACATCATCATCATCATCGTCATCATCATCACCACCATCATCATCATCATCACCACCACCACCATCATCATCATCACCACCATCATCATCACCACCACCATCATCATCACCACTATCACCACCACCACCATCATCATCCTCATCATCATCACCACCATCATCATCATCACCATCCTCATGTGGGTTTTGAACCAGTTGTGCCTGGTCTGCGGCCCCACCAACACAACTCGCTTTTTAATTCATCAGTTTCTCGACTTTATTATTATTATTATTATCATTATTGTTATTGTTATTATTATTATTATTATTATTATTATTATTATTTTTATTATCATTATTGTTATCATTATTATTATATTATCATCATTATTATTATTATTATCATTATTGTTATTATTACTATTATCATCATTATTATTGTTATGATTATTACTACTATTATTATTATTGTTATTGTTGATGATATTATTGTTGTTGCTGATGTTGTTGATGATGATGATGTTGTTGTTGTTGTTTTGTTTTTGTTTTTGTGTCTGACTTACACAGTTAGCACCTTTATTTTTCTTTTGCTTTTTTTGTTTGTTTGTTTTGTTTGTTTGTTTGTTTTTCTAATATTAAATTAAGAATATAACCCCCGAGTTGTGTCCATTCCCTTTTATTCATAAAGGAAGAACAAGGTATCTATCCATCTCTCCTTCTCTCCCTCTCTGTCTGTCTGTCTCTGTTTCTCTCTCTCTCTCTCCTTCTCTCCCTGTCTGACTCTCTGTCTGTCTGTCTCCGCTTCTCTCTCTCTCTGTCCGTCTCTCCCTCTCTGTCTGTCTCTCTCTCTCTCTCTTTCTCTCTCTCTCCGTCTCTCCCTCTCTGTCTCTGTCTCCGTTTCTGTCTCTCTGGCTGGCTGGCTATTTCCCTCTATGTTTCTGTCTCTCAATCTCTATCTGTCTCTATTTCTGTGTGTCTCTTTCTATTTGTCTGTCTGTCTCTCTATCTGTCTCTCTCTCTTTCTCCCCCCTCTCTCTCTCTCTCTCTCTCTTGCGTGGGTTTGGAATAATTGTGTGTGCGTACAGATAGTTCAAGGGAGAAAACTATGTAAATTCCTAACATCCCTGTGCAATAAAAGGTGATGTCCCATCTCTTACTAAAACGAAGACACAAATATATGCTGCCGCTCATGCACATACACACACACACACGGACACATACGCACACACACACACACACAAACACGCACATACACACTCACACACACGCACACACACACACATTCTCTCTCTCTCTCTCACACACACACACACCCATACACACGCATACACACACGCACACACACACAATATCTCTCTCTCTCTCTCACACACACACACACACACACACTCACACACACACATACACGCATACACGCACACACACACACAATCTCTGTCTCTCTCTCTGTCTCTCTCTGTCTCTCACACACACACACACACACACACACACACACACACACACACACACACACTCAATCACAAACACACGAACACTAACCCATTTCTTCCTCCCTCCACACCTATCCCCCACCCTCTATCCCCCATCCCACTCCCCACACACACCACCACCATCACCACCACTACCGCAATACACTACCCAATCACCAGAGAAACGTACACACGCAAAATCAGCAAATATTATGTACATGCAGCAAATTTGTAGGGGAGGGGGATTTGGAGGGGGAACCATTTACAGTCACGCACTGATATCTGGACTGAGTCATTTGACAGTCGCAGGCTGTTGAAACAAATACTGAATCTGTGCGTATATTTTCATCAGCACCAAATAAGATCACACTTCTAATCTTCACACAAATTGTTAAAAAAAATGTTGTAGGACATGTCAATAAACCCCCAACACAATCTGAATCGTCAAAAAGGTCACCACAAGTCACAAAGCATAAACGTAGTCTGTACAGATAGCATTTATTCATAACAATATTATTTCTCCTTTTTCAAATCACTTTCAAAAGCATTCTGTGGACCAGATTAACAAATAAATAGACTCTTTGGGATTTACATGGGGAATGAAAGTCACAGCAAACACTGTTCCAACATGCAAAAGAACAAACTGGATGCCAGACACCACGGCCGTCAGTGTATGCATGTTACACAAAGCTGGGCTGCTTGTATCCATCCCCCCCCCCCCCCAAACACACACACACACTCACCCATCTTTCCACACATGGAAATATGCAGACAGATAATTATATGCATCATCCTCAGTTTTCTGTTTAGATATAAAACAAATGCAAAACAATTTATTTATCACCTGGTATTGTTATAGTAACATGCACACACATCTGTACAGCATCCTCAAGAGTTCTGTTTACACAAACTGCAGAAACAACAATTTTATTTCTTACTTGTTAATGTTCATGGCAACACGCATACAGCCGTGTATGGCATTCGTCTTCATGGCAACATATGTTGAGATACGTAAGGCATTAGCGTTCATGGCATAAATACACATATATACATGTATGGCATAAGTGTTCATGGCAACACACATACATACATGTATGGCATAAATGTTCATGGCAACACACATACATACATGTATGGCATAAGTGTTCATGGCAACACACATACAAACATGTATGGCATAAGTGTTCATGGCAACACACATACATACATGTATGGCATAAGTGTTCATGGCAACACACACACATACATGCATGGCACAAGTGTTCATGGCAACACACATATATACATGTATGGCATAAGTGTTCATGGCAACACACATACATGTATGGCATAAGTGTTCATGGCAACACACATACATACATGTATGGCATAAGTGTTCATGGCAACACACATACATACATGTATGGCATAAGTGTTCATGGCAACACACATACATACATGTATGGCATAAGTGTTCATGGCAACACACACACATACATGCATGGCACAAGTGTTCATGGCAACACACATATATACATGTATGGCATAAGTGTTCATGGCAACACACATACAAACATGTATGGCATAAGTGTTCATGGCAACACACATACATACATGTATGGCATAAGTGTTCATGGCAACACACATACATACATGTATGGCATAAGTGTTCATGGCAACACACATACATACATGTATGGCATAAGTGTTCATGGCAACACACATATATACATGTATGGCATAAGTGTTCATGGCAACACACATACATACATGTATGGCATAAGTGTTCATGGCAACACACATACATACATGTATGGCATAAGTGTTCATGGCAACACACATACATACATGTATGGCATAAGTGTTCATGGCAACACACATACATACATGTATGGCATAAGTGTTCATGGCAACACACACATGTACAGCATCCTGTCTATTCTTGTAACAATTGTAAAAATGACAATATATTCCTCACTTGTTATACTTCATAGCAACGCATGTTATACAAATGACAATTTATTCCTTCCTTGTTACTCTTTATAGCATCACACATGCACATATGCGCAGCATCCTCAGATTTCTACCTAGACAGAAAGCAACTGTAGAAATGATAATTTATTCATTACTTACTAATGTTTAGGAAAATACACATACACTATGTACAGCATCCTTGGATTTCTGTCTAGATATAAAACAACTGTAGAAATGATAATTTATTCATCACATACTAATGTTTAGGGAAATACACATACAGATATGTACAGCATCCTCAGATTTCTGTCTAGATATAAAACTGCAGATGTGGCCTTTATTCCTTACTTATTATTGTTTATGCCAAACACATACACATATGACTATGTCAAGCATCAGAGTTGATAGCAACACATACATACGTATATGTGCAACAACCTCAGTCTTCCGTCTACACATAAAACTGTAAAAATGACAGTTTATTCATCACCTGTTACTGTTCACTGTCTAGACATAACACTGTAAAAATGACAGTTTATTCATCACCAGTTACTGTTCACTGTCTAGACATAACACTGTAAAAATGACAGTTTATTCATCACCTGTTTACTGTTCACTGTCTATCTAGACATAACACTGTAAAAATGACAGTTTATTCATCACCAGTTACTGTTCACTGTCTAGACATAACACTGTAAAAATGACAGTTTATTCATCACCTGTTACTGTTCACTGTCTATCTAGACATAACACTGTAAAAATGACAGTTTATTCATCACCAGTTACTGTTCACTGTCTAGACATAACACTGTAAAAATGACAGTTTATTCATCACCTGTTACTGCTCACTGTCTATCTAGACATAACGCTGTAAAAATGACAGTTTATTCATCACCTGTTACTGTTCACTGTCTAGACATAACGCTGTAAAAATGACAGTTTATTCATCACCTGTTACTGTTCACAGTCTATCTAGACATAACACTGTAAAAATGACAGTTTATTCATCACCTGTTACTGTTCACTGTCTAGACATAACACTGTAAAAATGACAGTTTATTCATCACCTGTTACTGCTCACTGTCTATCTAGACATAACGCTGTAAAAATGACAGTTTATTCATCACCTGTTACTGTTCACTGTCTAGACATAACGCTGTAAAAATGACAGTTTATTCATCACCTGTTACTGTTCACAGTCTATCTAGACATAACACTGTAAAAATGACAGTTTATTCATCACCTGTTACTGTTCACTGTCTAGACATAACACTGTAAAAATGACAGTTTATTCATCACCTGTTACTGTTCACTGTCTATCTAGACATAACACTGTAAAAATGACAGTTTATTCATCACCAGTTACTGTTCACTGTCTAGACATAACACTGTAAAAATGACAGTTTATTCATCACCAGTTACTGTTCACTACAACACAGACATACATACAGCATCCTCATTCTTCTATCATCAGGCTCCTAAGTTTCCGATTTTTCCCGGAAATCCAAGGAAATCCACAGTCTGCTTTCGAGAAAAATATGTGCTTTTGGAGAAAATATGTACATAAAAAAAAGATTTTTTTCCCTTGTTTCTGTGAAACAGTCAACTGTGTGTCAGACTGTCAGTCTCTCTTAGCAGACGACAAAACTTCGGAAAGGGGGATAAATCCGGTATCAATTTCTGTTAAAGTCACTTCTGGTGTCTTTTTGTTTATTTGTTTGTTTTGTTTGTGTGTGTGTGGTGTGTGTGTGTGTGTGTGTGTGTGTGTGTGTGTGTGTGTGTGTGTGTGTGTGTGTGTATGTGTATGTGTGTGTGTGTGTGTGCGTGTGTGCGATTTTTTGTTTGTTTGTTTTTTTGTCTGATCTGTCAAGCGCAGTTTGTCACACAGAGAAGTGTGACCAGGTGTGGAGCCTGTATTCTGGGGACATGGTCTGCCGGAGCAAAAACCTTTGACAACGACTGCAAAAATAAGTGTCGTTGGGAGTGTTTCATGAAAAATTCACACATGGCTTTCAAAACTAGCAGAGGCTGGCATAGCCTGCTGTGTCTTGTGCTGCTCCAAAGTCAGTTAATAACTATAGTCAAGCAGACATCTACAAACTTTCAGACCATTTCAAACCAAAGTCAGTTAATAACTATAGTCAAGCAGACATCTACAAACTTTCAGACCATTTCAAACCAAAGTCAGTTGATAACTATAGTTGAGCAGGCATCTACAAACTTTCAGACCATTTCAAACCAAAGTCAGGTAATAACTATAGTCAAGCAGACATCTACAAACTTTCAGACCATTTCAAACCAAAGTCAGTTAATAACTATAGCATGGGTGAAAGTGAAAAAATCTCCCAATCCTGAAACCTTAAATTTCCATGTCCTCTAAATGTTCCCATTCCTGAAAACCTGCGTCCATTCCTGAAGCAATGGAAACACTTCGAAACAATCGCCATCTTCTTCTTCTTCTAGCCAGAGCCATCGCCACTTGTTTTTTTACTGATTTGTCTATTGCAGAAACATCTGCATTAACAGGCACTTCCTTCATTGTTGCTATCGCATGTGCATGGGTGGGACTCAGAAAAAATTTGAATACTGAAAAAAATGGCGGGGGTCTGGGGGCCGCTGTAGGCCCCCAGTGGGGTCCAGGGGCAAGGCCCCTGGTGGGGGTGTGGGGGCAACGTCCCCAAGAAGCTGAAGAAAATCTGAAATCAAAGCCATAAAAACTGCTCTAAAATGAAACAAAATGTGCTAAATCACACCTTTTTTGTTTCCTTTCAAACTGTCTATTACAAAGCATTACAGAGGGCTTATCCTTGGGTTACACCAACACTACAGACATGTTTCTGGAAGGGTTTTATGGATCCTTATTTTTCTAACCCTTAACCCCTCCCTAACCATAACCCTAACTCTAGAATGCTGGTTTTTGCTTATAAACAACCAGGAAGGATATATCCCCAGATCATTTTACCAGGTTACAGCAGTTTGTTAACACTACATTGTCTCTGCTCAGAATTTCTCTTTGCCCACTACCCCCCCCCCCCAGCTGCTCCCTGCCACTACCCATCCCCTTTCCCTGCCGCTACACTCCCATCTCCCCCCCCCCCCCTGCCACTCCAGCCCTACCGGATCAAATGTACTCAACAGTCATAACCTAGGCCTATGTGACTCACACTGTTTACATCGGTCGGTAAAAAAAAGGGGGGGAAAAAAAAAAAAAAAAAAAAAAAAAAAGGGAATTTTCGAATACGGAAATCCGTCTCATTACGGAAAAGTCCCACCCCTGCATGTGTTAGGCCCAAATTTGCTGTCGATACAAATCTTCGCTCGCAAACTTTTTTTCCCCCCCGGTTTAGACTCGGAATGCGCATGAGCAAGAATGAAAAGGAAGGGAAGTAACTTTAAACCCTTTCTGTGTTGCCAAGCACCAGTGAAGAATCGCCGTTCGATACAAACGAAGACTAATGGAAAAATAATATAGATAATTGAATTATGCAGATAAGCCGAGCTGACAGTGTGAAAGACTCTCTCTCTCTCTCGTTTTTTTTTTTTTTTTTTTTTTTTGCATTGGCATTTTCCTGAAGTCAAGTTTGCCATTCCGGAAAAGAACTTTTGTCAATCGGTTCATTCCGGAATTCCGGAACACTCCGGAACTACTTTCACCCATGCTATAGTCAAGCAGGCATCTACAAACTTTCAGACCATTTCAAACCAAAGTCAGTTAATAACTATAGTCAAGCAGGCATCTACAAACTTTCAGACCATCTCAAACCAAAGTCAGTTAATAACTATAGTCGAGCAGGCATCTACAAACTTTCAGACCATTTCAAACCAAAGTCAGTTAATAACTACAGTCGAGCAGGCATCTACAAACTTTCAGACCATCTCAAACCAAAGTCAGTTGATAACTATAGTCAAGCAGGCATCTACAAACTTTCAGACCATCTCAAACCAAAGTCAGTTGATAACTATAGTCAAGCAGGCATCTACAAACTTTCAGACCATCTCAAACCAAAGTCAGTTGATAACTATAGTCGTGCAGGCATCTACAAACTTTCAGACCATTTCAAACCAAAGTCAGTTGATAACTATAGTCGTGCAGGCATCTACAAACTTTCAGACCATTTCAAACCAAAGCAGCAGCAGATCAAGCAGAAAACTGCAAAGAACCACAAAGATGTTCAGTCTACTTGGTTACTTATTGTTTGACGGGGCACACAAGAGAAAAAGCTGAAGTTTATATAGCACTAAATTATTTGTCCTGAAATTTGACACCAATGTGTATAAATCATTTGCTTCAGTACAATGAATCATAAACAAGCCCAACGTTGTGCCAGAGAGTGTCATATTGCACTATTTTACATCTATAGATATTAAAACAGAATTCCAGGGAGCATGCCTCATGGATCCCACTAGATTTTCTGAGATTTTTTCACTTGCCATTGGGAAGCCTGTATCATGTTCACGGCACTGTTACTGACATTAAACTGTAAAAAAAAAAACCCACAAAAAACAGGTGATTCTTAACTTGTTATTGTCCATAACAACACACTTGTATATGTGCAGCATCTTCAGTTTTCTGTCTAGATATAAAAGGAGTTTTCTGTCTCTAGAGACGTAAAACTGTAAACATGACAGTTGATTCCTAACTTGCTACTGCCCATAATAACACATACACATGTAATAATAATAATAACAATAATAATAATCATAATAATATTGATAATAATAATAATAATAATGTTTATTTGTATAGCGCATATTCCATATCAAAACATGCTTATCAGCGCTTTACATTTCGCCAAAAAAAGCAAATGGTGATAAAAATGTTCACAATTACACACACAATGAGAAAACAACAAACATTAAAGCTATACAAGTATGAAGACACATAAGAAACCACAAAATATGAAAGTTTAAACACTGACTTATGTCATAAAAAAAAAGAGATTTTTTCATATGAATACAGCCATATTGTATTTACATATTCATGCGTGTGTGTGCGTGTGTGCGTGTGTGTGTGTGTCTGTGTGTGCATGTGTGTGTGTGCACGTGTGTGTGTGCGCATGCATGTGCGTTGTGCGCATGTGTGCACGCAGGCGTATGCACACATGCAGTTGTAAGAATGTGTGTGCATGTGTGTGTGCGCACGTGTGCTGTGTGTGTGTGCGTGTTTGTGCAAGCAATAGTTGTACATAAAATTATAATCAATATTATGAATGACAATAAAAACACATCGCAGAAAAATTCTAATCCATATGCAGAAAAAACATTATAACTTCAGTATTACAGCATTAACACCTTGACAATCAAAATTACCTTACAGATTATAATCTATTTGCATATCATATATCACAATTTACATACAAAAAGGGTTAAGAAATTTCTTAAAGTATTTCAGTCCCTTCCCCATTCAATTTCTCCCTAACCCCTCCTCAGCTATACACAAACATACAGTGATACACACACATGCACACACACACACGTACACACACACACACACACGTACACACACACACACACACACACACACACACACACACACCTCGCTCTATAGGCCCTGATACAAAATACTGTTATACAGGCAGGAGAAATTAGTCTGACGACAGACTTGCAAACTTAGGCTCTTCAAGTTAGATGAGTTTGAAAGAGGTAAGTTTTCAGGTGCTGTTTGAAGGTTGAGAAACACTTAGATTTTCTGAGAGACAATGATAGACAGTGCCATACATTCTGGCCAAAGACAGAGAAAGACTTTTTACCAAAGGTGTCTAGAGAGAAGCAGGAACAGTCAACAGTAAGGTGTCAGAAGAGCGGAGCGTTCGACTCTTCGAGAAGGTTGGTAACTCTGCAGGAGGTTGGCAAGATAGGATGGCATGTTCTCATGATAGATACACTGAAAGCAGAGACAGGCAACTTTATATTGAATCCTAACCTTTACCGGGAGCCAATGAAGTGTTCTAAGCAAAGATTTTGTACTCTCATGCCTGGACTTGCAGAGAACAAGGCGAGCTGTATGGTTCTGTATGCGCTGAAGTTTATATAGTTGTCATGGAGACATGCGAGTACAGAGTTACAATAGTCCAGTCTAGATAGTATGAAAGAGACAGCATGCTTGTTGGCAGCATCAGTGGAAAGAAAGGAACGAATCTTACCTATTCTGCGCAGCTGATAGTACAGAGTACGGCACAACTGTTTGACAGGGGCTTCCATAGACAGTGTTTCATCCAGGTAGAAGCCAAGATGTCTAACAGTTTGTAAGAAAGATACATCACAACCAGAGATAGACATGGGGCCATGAGTAACCTGATTGATCTTTGACTTAGTACCAGTAACAATAAGCTCAGTTTTATCATCATTCATCTTCAGCTTCTTTTCGCTCATCCACTTGGAGACATCCTCTGTCCCCTCAGACTGCACGCAAGAGCATCAAAATCTGATGGGGCAGCATGAATAATATCATCAGTCTTGTGTCTAAACATAAAACTGTAAAAGTGACAGTTGATTCCTAACTTGCTACTAACCATAACAATACATACATATGTACAATATCATCAGTCTTGTGTCTAAACATAAAACTGTAAAATTGACAGTTGATTCCCATAACAACACATACATATGTACAGCATCATCAGTCTTGTGTCTAAACATAAACCTGTAAAAGTGACAGTTGATTCCTAACTTGCTACTGCCCATAACAACACATACAACACATACATCTGTACAGCATCATCAGTCTTGTGTCTAAACATAAAACTGTAAAAGTGACCGTTAATTCCCATAACAACGCATACATATGTACACCATCACAGCTGTACAATGTCTGCATGACCTTTCAAGCACACCACCAGTAGAGGGGTAACACCAAAAACTGTCTTCACATTTACGTCTGCCTTGTTGTTCAACAACACCTGTACCATGTCTGTTAACCTTTATCACATGCCACCAGTAGAGGAGTAGCACCTGTATCTGTCTTCACAATTACTTCTGCCTTGTTGTTCAACAACAGCCGTACAATGTCTGTATGACCTTCACAGCATGCAATCATTAGAGGAGTAGCACCTGTATTTGCCTTCACATTTACGTCTGCCTTGTTCTTCAACATCAGCTGTACAATGTCTGTATGACCATTTTGACATGCCATCCATAGAGGAGTAGCACCTGTATCTGCCTTCACATTTATGTCTGCCTTGTTGTTTAACAACAACTGTACAATGTCGGTATCACCTTCATGGCATACCGTCAGTAGAGCAGTCTCACCTGTATCTGCCTTCACATGCTTCTGACATGGGCTTTTTGCACTACATAAACAAAATTACTGTTAACAGCTAGACCTTCATGATCCCACTATTGTAGTGCAGATGAAATATCAAGCACTGCGATTCTGGGTATGCATCGTAACAGACACAGACAATATACTGTCAGACCTGACACACATTACCAGTACAATATACTGTCAGACCTGACACACATTACCAGTACAATATACTGTCAGACCTGACACACATTACCAGTACAATATACTGTCAGACCTGACACACATTACCAGTACAATATACTGTCAGACCTGACACACATTACCAGTACAATATACTGTCAGACCTTACACACATTACCAGTACAATGTACTGTCACACCTGTCACACATTACCAGTACAATGTACTGTCAGACCTGTCACACATTACCAGTACAATATACTGTCAGACCTGACACACATTACCAGTACAATATACTGTCAGACCTGACACACATTGCCAGTACAATGTACTGTCAGACCTGACACAGATTATCAATACAATGTACTGTCAGACATGACACACATTACCAGTACAATATACTGTCAGACCTGACACAGATTATCAATACAATAAATTTCAAGAGATACCTGCCAGTGCAGTGTATGTCTTCTTTATTCCTTTTCCGATAACACCATTGTGCTAAGTCACCTTTATATTCTGCTATGTCACCTTTATATTCTGCTATGTCACCTTTATATTCTGCTAAGTCACCTTTACATTCTGCTGAGTCACCTTTATATTCTGCTAGGTCAACTTTATTATGTACACAATCATTACTATAATAACATACTACACAACAAACCCACGGAAAACACTTTATGGACCAAAGTGTATTAAAAACAAAAAAGAAAATTGCATAAGTTGTAATGATTCACACATATGGTCAATTTCAATACAATTCTCCATCATTATGTCAGACCATAAAAAATTCAAACACAAATCAGTCGATATTTTCTAACCAGAAAAAAACAATCTGTACACACGAAGAATGAATTTTAAAACCTCTTAAGTGCCCCGAGACTGACTAGTCAATCATGCTAACGTGTGCGAAAAAATGCCCCTTGACTGACTAGTCAGTCATCGTCATTTCATGATTTTTCACATCTCCAATTTTAAACAGGGGTTCCCCCATTTGCTCCAATCAGAAAGTTTGGTGTATCAGCTTCAAGTTTTCATTAGGTTCGAAGTGGTATCTCAATGGGCATTGGTCAAAGAACTCGGTTAAGTGACCCACCCAGCTGTCACTTTCACTCGACTTTTCAAGATGGCAGACGACGAATCACAACCAGGCCCAAGCTCGGGAAAAAGAAAGCGTACACCCAAGGATTTTCGGATTTTCACTGGAAAGATCCTAATGTAGTTTTAGAAATGATGGAAGATACAGAATTTCTCAAGATGTATGTCGAAGCATCGTCAGATAATTCTCTGGACGAGGAAGATGAAGGCGATGAAGTGCGACGTGTCAGTGCTGACGTCAACATCGCTCCGATTGTGCGAGCGAACGCTGACAGAGAAGAAAGAGCAGAACTAGAAACAGAATTTGAGGATATAGATGACCCAGACCACCAGCAAGGTGACGGACAGTCCAGTGAATCAAGTGAAATGAGGGAAAATGAAGAAGAGATACAAGAACCGACGTCGGAGAGCACCGACAATGACACAACTCGGCGAGCTTCGCCCAACACACGAACACACGCCTTCACGTGGTCAGTGCGTGTTGATAGCTCAGCAGTCCCAGCGAGAGGACGGGGCAGAGACTGGCGTCATAACCTGTTGTCTTGTGCTGTGGCCAACTTCGCTGACTGACTGGTTAGGTTGTGTGCGCGTGTAATCTGCCCAGTGTGAAGTGGGCGTGGCAGTGTGTGTATGTGTGTGTGCGTGTGCATTTCTGTCTCGTGTGTGTGTGTGTGTGTGTGTGTGTGTGTGTGTGTGTGTGTGTGTGTGTGATACATATACTAGTAATAGATACTGATTGTACTTAGGTGTATGTATGGTGTGTGTGTGCATTTCTCTCTCTCTCTCTCTCTCTCTCTCTCTCTCTCTCTCTCGTGGTGTGTGTGTGTGTGTGTGTGAGAGAGAGAGAGAGAAAGAGAGAGTGTGTGTGTGTGTGTGTGTGTGTGTGTGTGTTTCATGCTTACATCTAGGACTTTTAGGTGTTACAACAGGCATGCTGTGACACAAAATCACAAAATGCAAGGGAAAAAAAATAATTTTCAACTTCATAGGCCATGTGCTATAAAAACATTAGATAAAATAAAGTTACAACTATCATAAATGAAAAGTGTTCAATTCCCTTTCAGAAAACCATGTTTTATATACTTTCCTTCAGTAGTTTTTATGCTAGAATTTTTTGTTAATTATTACCCTCCGCAGCCAAAAAACCCTTGGCCAATAGTTGTCACCGAGCAAAAAATATTCATGGCAGTGAAGGGGTTTAAATTAACAAAGTGAAATATAACCTGTCACTGGTTATCAAACAATGTTCAACATAACAATGAACTGGAAGGTTGTGGGTTCGAACCCCCCTCAGTCCTGTCAAAATCATTGTGGTGGGAGTTTTAAACCCCAAACGGCTCCTACACACAGTTGATTGTGCTACAGGCCCATTGGGAAGACTGGGATCACATGGTCGTATCTCATCCACTTCAGAGATGTTTCACTGGGAGTGTTCTTTGTATCTGTTATCCACCACCACAGGTGTCTGTATCTCTTGTGTCTGGTAGATGCCAGGATGAATCGTACAAAATAAATGTAGAGTAAAGCCTTGTCACACAGTCTCCATCTCTTGTGTCTGGTAGATGCCAGGATAAATCGTACAAAATAAATGTAGAGTAAAGCCTTGTCACACAGTCTCCATCTCTTGTGTCTGGTAGATGCCAGGATAAATCGTACAAAATAAATGTACAATAAAGCCTTGTCACACAGTCTCCATCTCTTGTGTCTGGTAGATGCCAGGATAAATCGTACAAAATAAATGTAGAGAAAGCCTTGTCACACAGTCTCCATCCTTGATGGAACTCCATGACATCATGGCTATCATCACCATTATCATCACCATAGCAACGTGACCAAATGTTCCAGATTCAGTGGCCCTTAATGTGGTGTAGAAAATAGGATAATGAAGGCAAAAATCAAAACAAAACAAAACAAAAACAAAACAAAAAAAACAAACAAAACACACAAAAACACACACAAAAAGCATAAGCTGTCTTTTGGAATCATCATGCACATTCATATCATTTAATGTGTTGTTATTTGTATATTTGTGAAGAGTCATCAAGGTCCTTATATAATTCAAGATTATGGCACAAAAACTGAAAGACAGAAACACAACTCTAAAAAGACAAAAGCTTCGTTCAACAACTTTTCTATCACAGTGATTATAGAAAAAATATGCTGTCTTGCTGAGCCACAAATCATTAGAAAAATATTTGTTTGATTTATTTTTTTTCATTTCAAAAATTATGTCAAGATAAACATTATTAGCAAATCAAAATTATTCATATCACAGACTTTTAGGTTCAAAACATGCACATCAACATTTTCAACAAGGAGTCTATCAGTATGATATGCAATCACTGCCAACCATGCATAAGATAAGTAGTGGTATAAAAACATACACAGGTAGGTCAGAAAGAAAACATGTACGACGTATATATCAAACAAACAGTTATTTATAACAACACCTGAAACTAGGAATAGATATGGCACCCAATTTTCACCAACAGTGAACAAATTCCACCTAAGTTTCACATCACATTTTTTTTCTTTCTTTCTATCTGTGTTTTGTTGTAAATCATCTTGAAAACAAACAGTGTTTGGTAAGATTTTTTGAAAATACATTTTTTGATCATGAAGAATTGATCAACCAACCAGAAAGACTCAATATTGATCGAAAAGATCTACGAATAATCAGAAATATGTACTGGGAACAAACAGCCGCAATGAGAATAGAAAACCATATAAGTAAGCTCTTTCCAAAATATCAAGAAGAGTCGGGCAAGGTTGTGTTCTGTCACCAGATTTGTTTTCACTTTACAGCAAAAACATCCTGAGAAACCTAGAAGAATCTCCTGGATTAAAGGTTGGAGGAAAAATGATAAACAACATTCGTTACACAGATGGCACCGTGCTAATTGCGGAAAATGAAAGGGACCTACAAAATCTTGTGAATATAATAGAAATAGAAAGGAAAAATAAAGGGTTGGAGCTAAATAGCAATAAGACTGAAGTGATGGTAATCAGTAAAAAAAAAAAAAACGAAATCCCCTCAGGCAAAATAACAGCAAACGGCACAACCTTGAGACAGGTTGATAAGTTTAAATATCTGGGAACGATCATCTCACCAGACAGCAGATGCACTTTAGAAATAGCCAGCAGAATTGGCCAAGCCAAAACAGCATTCAAGAAGACGAAAAGCATTCTTACCAACAAATGCCCATCAATGAACATCAGGAAGAGAGTTCTTCAATGTTATTACATAGAACCGATAATGTTATATGGTTGTAAGGCGTGGACAGTCAACATGCAAAGCCAGAACAAGATTGAGGCAGCCCAGATGTAGTTTCTAAGAAGAATGTTGAGTGTTCCATGGACAGCAAAGAAAACAAACGAGACAGTCTTGATGGAGGCAGACACAGGAATATCACTCATAAGGAAGATTAGGAAAAGACAGGCAACATTTGTAGGCCATTTTATGAGGAAAGGGGAACTAGAGCACCTGGTCACATCAGGAAAGGTGGAGGGAAAGAGAACACCAGGTAGACCCAGGAGAGAAAATATTGAATGGACATGCAGGGTGGCTGAGGACAGAGAGGGTGGATGATGTGTTTGCGGCAACAAGGGATAGATACATATGGAGGGCCATGAATGCCAACACCATGTGGCAAGGGACATGACGACGATGATGACGATGATGATGATACATTTTTTGTTGTTGCTAGTATTGTCATTAAAACAAATATTGAATCTTTGCGTATATTTTCATCAGCACCAAATAAAATCACACTTACATGTAGATCTTCACACAAATTATTATAAAAAAATGTTGTAGGACATGTCAATAAACCCCCAACACAATCTGAATCGTCAAAGAGGTCACCACAAGTCACAAAGTATAAACGTAGTCTGTACAGATAGCATTTATTCATAACAATATTATTTCTCCTTTTTCAAATCACTTTCAAAAGCATTCTGTGGACCAGATATACATGTATATATACAGACCCTCTGGAATTTACATGGGGAATGAAAGTCTCAGCAAACACTGTTCCAACATGTAACAGAACAAACTGGATGCCAGACACCAGGGCCGTCAGTGTATGCATGTTACATAAAGCTGGACTGCTTATATCCATCCCCCCCCCCCCCACACACCCACACCCATCTTTCCACACATGGAAATATGCAGACAGATATATGCATCATCCTCAGTTTTCTGTTTAGCTATAAAACAATTGCAAAACAACAAATCAATTATCACCTGCTATTGTTATAGCAACATGCACACAGACCTGTACAGCCTCCTCAGAGTTCTGTTTACACAAAACTGCAGAAACAACAATTTTATTTCTTACTTGTTAATGTTCATGGCAACACGCATATAGCCATGTATGGCATTCGTCTTCATGGCAACATATGTTGAGATATGTAAGGCATTAACGTTCACAGCAACATGCATACAGATATGTATGGCATTAGCATTCATGGCAACATACATATGTATAGCATTGGTGTTCATGACATAAATAAACATATATATGTATGGCACAAGTGTTCATGGCAACATACATACAGATATGTACGGCATAAGTGTTCATGGCAATATACATACATATATGTATCATTTTTTTGTATGGCATAAGTGTTCATGGCAACATATATACATATATGTATGGCACAAGTGTTCATGGCAATATACATATATATATGGCACAAGTGTTCATGGTAATATACATACATATATGTATGGCATAAGTGTTCATGGTAATATACATACATATATATATGGCATAAGTGTTCATGGTAATATACATACATATATGTATGGCATAAGTGTTCATGGCAACATACATATATGTATGGCATAAGTGTTCATGGCAACATACATATGTATGGCATAAGTGTTCATGGCAACATACATATATGTATGGTATAAGTGTTCATGGTAACATACATACATATATGTATGGCTTAAGTGTTCATGGCAACATACATGTATGTATGGCATAAGTGTTCATGGCAACATACATATATGTATGGCATAAGTGTTCATGGCAACATACATACACATAATTATGTCCAGCATCAGAGTTATGGCAACACTTACATATGCAACGCACATCAACCTCAGTCTTCTGTTCATATATAACACTAAAAAAAAAAGACAGTTGTTCATTGCTTGCTCTTGTTCACTGCAACACTACAAATAAGTATGGCATGGCAACACACACATGTACAGCATCCTGTCTATTCTTGTAACAATTGTAAAAACGACAATATATTCCTCACTTGTTATACTTTATAGCAACGCATGTTATAAAAATGACAATTTATTCCTTCCTTGTTACTCTTTATAGCATCACACATGCACATATGCGCAGCATCCTCAGATTTCTGCCTAGACAGAAAGCAACTGTAGAAATGATAATTTATTCATTACTTACTAATGTTTAGGAAAATACACATACACTATGCACAGCATCCTTGGATTTCTGTCTAGATATAAAACAACTGTAGAAATGATAATTTATTCATCACTTACTAATGTTTAGGGAAATACACATACAGATATGTACAGCATCCTCAGATTTCTGTCTAGATATAAAACTGCAGATGTGGCCTTTATTCCTTACTTGTTATTGTTTATGCCAAACACAAACACATATGTCTATGTCAAGCATCAGAGTTGATAGCAACACATACTTACGTATATGTGCAACAACCTCAGTCTTCCGTCTACACATAAAACTGTAAAAATGACAGTTTATTCATCACCTGTTACTGTTCACTGTCTAGACATAACACTGTAAAAATGACAGTTTATTCATCACCAGTTACTGT